>JAPYZJ010004494.1:0-31266 GCA_030522765.1 Ophioninae sp. B BG-2022a | reverse complement strand
CCCTAATTTTCATAATTCCTCTAATTTTTCCCTAATTTTCACAATTCCCCTAATTTATCCCTAATTTTCACAATTCCCCTAATTTTTCCCTAATTTTCATAATTCACCTAATTTTTCCCTAATTTTCACAATTCCCCTAATTTTCCCCTAATTTTCACAATCCCCCTAATTTTTTTCCTAATTTTCACGATCCCCCTAATTTTTTTCCTAATTTTCCCAATTCCCCTAATTTTTCCCAAATTTTCACAATTTTCGAAAAAATTAATCGCCAAATGTGTTGGTAAGCGCAAAACTCGATATAATTATATTTAGACGTTTAGTGTCGTATAGGCCCATGTCGATGTACTTTTATACTTTGACGACAAATCCACCATGCAATTCGCTTTGAACTCTCCATTTCTAGGGAAAAATGTCAAAAACATATTCTAGAAACGTTTTTTTGCATTTTCCCAGTTTAATTTTGTACTTGTACTTGTAAAATTTTCATGAAAAAATCTCCAAAAACTTCTAAAAACACGATTTTTTTCGCTGTCTGCAGTTCTTTCGACGGAAATTCGATAATATTCGTAATCAGCTGAAAATATGCGATTTTATAGACCCTCGAAACTATTTCAAAATCGGAAATCGAATTCGTTACCCATCTTCTTGAAATTTGCATTTTTCACGCCTTGAAATATATAATATTAATAGAAATATATTTATTAATTTATATATTATATTGTATTATAATTATCATATTAAAAAAATCGACAATAATAATAATAATAATAATAATAATAAGGGTTGGGAAACATAATTTCATTGGGTCCACTTTCAGTATCAAACGATTCATTTTCACTCGACGTTTCTACTCTCCGTAAAGAAATTTTGTGTTTTGGCACATTTGCCCGTTTTTTTTTCTCCTCGCCGGTACGAAATTCGTATTTCCGGTCTGGGAAGTTCTTTCCGTCGGGATACGCGGGTCTAACCGAAAGTGAAAAATTGACGAACGTCCACATCCGCCTATAGACCCGTCCGCGTGTGTACACACTGAAAACAAATATTCTTTAGCCCGAGGGGAGACCACTTTCTTTTTCGGTCAATTTTTTGTGTGTTCCAATGATGCCTCGAGAGCGCGATCAAAGGTGTGGTGAAATTTTTGCTCGCTGTATTCTCTCCGTTTGCCTTTCGTACGTGATTTTTTTTGAAACGCACCTTTTTTTTTTTTCTTTCTTTCTTTCTGTCACGAGGAGAAAGCCGACCTTTTCGAGACGTCATTTTTCGACAATTCTTTATCTTCCAATGGATATGCAAATATTATTATTCGTGTTGCATTAATTTTCGTTTGATTGTTTATTTTTATTTTTTCCATTCTCGTTTCGATTTTTCTTTCGATCGTTTATTAATTTAATAATTACCAACTGATCTTTATTATTAACAATAAATTAAAAATTAAATAAACAATATAATAATAATAATATTTAACAAACCGATTTATTAATTTATTAAATTCGAAAGAGTGATTCGTGTAAAATTCCAACTTAGGAATCTGACTCGACAAATCGTCAATTATTTTTCCGTTTTTTTTTGAAATTTTCTCACTTTTTGATAATTATTTAAAAATTATTGCTATAAAGTATTGTTAAGTAAAAGACAAAAAATTGTTTATACAAGATTGACGGGATCAATATTATTAATCGATTAAATAAAATTGTTAATTTCAGTGAATTCTTTGTTCTGTTTTATTAAAACAGTTCCAATAGCTGTGTGTTTATTCGGGAATTTTTGTAAATGCGTTACAATAATTCTTAGATCGATCCAACACATTTTGAATTTCATTAAGACAGCAACAATTCTTTCAAAAGCATCGACATTGTAATCCATTCAATGAATGGAATAAAATTCGTGAATTTAAACACGATTTTTCGTACTTTGTGTAATTCCGATAGTTTTCGATTAATAATTAATACTAATCCTGATAGTAATTAAAATGGATAATTACTATTATTCGAAAATAAATTAATACTTTTCAGAATTAATGCAACCAGAAAATAGAAGATTCATCGAAATATTTCTCGCAATGTTATTTCGATTATATATTTTTTGTATTTGTTTTTAAGTCATTTATTTTTAATTTATTATAAAAGAATAAAATGATATAATGAATTATTATAAAATGATAAAAATGATTATAAAATGATAGAAATTATTATAAAATGATAAAAATTATTATAACATGATAGAAATTATTATAAAATGATAAAAATTATTATAAAATGATAGAAATTATTATAAAATGATAAAAATTATTAGAAAATTATAGAAATTTTTATAAAATGATAAAAATTATAAATTTCTTTTTTTCAATATTTGAAAAATCGTGGTCTATACACAAAAGTGATTTCTTTTCGTCAAGGCTAACACGAAAAATTCCCAACGTATTTTGGTATCGTCATTAGTATCGACCGGATATTAATTCGAGGAGAAAGTTTGAAAATAATCGCGTCGATTAATATTGCTCGCTCGGTTATCGGGAGGATATCAAATACGAAGAGTTACTGACCCGGTTGTATTTTTCTCGCTCCTCCCAACTTGGATGGAAACGTTTATTCTCGGGCGTTCCGAGCTGCCACGTAAAACTGACCTTTTCCAACACACGCGAGTTACTTTTCCCGCGAATACATCACATTTCGTTTTACAGTGGAATCGAATAAGATTTATCCGCGTTAAAAAAAACGCGTCCGGGCTTTCAAAAAGTTGGAATTTTTAATTACGCTCCGTCTATGTATTTCTTTTCCTCCTTTTTTTTTTTGGATCGCGGTGGCGCCGAATCGTCGATCGGCTATGGTAATGAAACGTTCGCGGAATTTTTTTGGTACTCGCGACGGGCCCCGGAAAGACCTTCAAACTCGTCGCGGTTTGCGTAGGAATTTCGACTTGTTTGTCCGAAGTAGCGTTCATCTAATTTTTCTCGACGAGTTTCAGCTTTCGAAACGTTTGAGAAGGGCCTTCTCCCTTTTCTATGGGTTTGTTAAGGGCGAAACCCTTTATAGGGTTTTTTTTAAGGAGGATCAATTTTTACGGCCCTCTTGAGAAAGATCAATTTTTAAGGCCCTTTTGAGGACGATCAATTTTGAAGGCCCTTTTAAGGACGATCAATTTTTACGGCCCTTTGAAAGACGAATATCATTTAAGGGCAACCTTTTTCTTAAGGGCTTTTCGAAGAACCTTTTAAGGGTGAATCTCAAAAGATGCCAAACAAACCCAAACAAAGGGCGAATCTCAAAAGATCCCAAACAAACCCAAACAAAGGGCGAATCTCGAAAGATCCCAATCAAACCCAAACAAAGAGCGAATCTCAAAAGATTCGAAACAAACCCAAACAAAGGGGGAATCTCAAAAGATCGCAATCAAACCCAAACAAAGAGCAAATCTCAAAAGATCCCAATCAAACCCAAACAAAGAGCGGATCTCAAAAGATCCCAAACAAACCCAAACAAAGAGCGAATCTCAACAGATCCGAAACAAACCCAAACAAAGGGCAAACCTCAAAAGATCCCAATCAAACCCAAACAAAGGGCGAATCTCAAAAGATCGCAATCGAACCCAAACAAAGAGCGAATCTCAAAAGATCGCAATCAAACCCAAACAAAGGACGAATCTCAAAAGATCCCACTCAAACCCAAACAAAGCGCAAATCTCAAAAGATCCCAAACAAAGGGCGAATCTCCAAGGGATCCCAAGTAAACCCAAACAAAGTATAAAACGTCGCAAACTTAAACACGCGATAAAACCTACCTTTATGTGCGTTCCTTTTGTTTCTCGTGGCCGGAAGTGTGCGCGAACTCGAACGTTTTACGAGGTCTATCTCGCCGATGAAAATCTCGAGCATAAAAAGCGGCAAAACTTGCACGTTTACATTCGTAACCGCTCGCTGACTGAACGTATACTCATTTTTTTCATTATTTTTACTTTCGTTTGTATTTCAGTCTAATTTGTATTTTCGTTTGATTCGTTGGAGAAACGCGAGGACGCGGGCCGTTCCGCAGCGCTCGGACAAGACCTGCGCTCGCGGCACGCCAAAAGAAACTGAAAGTCCCGTTCGTCTCGCGACCCGTCCCACTCTCGAGCTCGCGCGCGCCTCATCCACGGATCCTGCTACTAACCACCGCGCGACCGACTACGGGGGAGTTTCGTACCTCGAATCGCACATTCCGCACGGATTTGTGTGCGACCGTGGGACGTACGCGATTTTTCCTTTTTTTTTATTCGTTAAGACGGTTCTACACTCGCGGCGCGAACGGCCGCGAAAGCCCGCGACAAATGCGAAACGCGAGTGTGGATGTTGTTCGCGCTTCGCGTTCGCGCTTCGTGATCAGTTCAGGCGGCTCTAGGCTCGCGGCGCGAACGGCCGCGATCACTACGTTATTCACGGCGCGAATTCACGGCGCGAATTCACGACGCAAATTCACGGCGCGAATTCACGGCGCGAATTCACGGCGCGAATTCACGGCGCGAATTCACGGCGCGAATTCACAGCGCAAATTCACGGCGCGAATTCACAGCGCGACTTCACGGCGCGAATTCACAGCGCGACTTCACGGCGCGAATTCACGGCGCGACTTCGCGCGAACTGTGTCCCTCCACCGTTCACGTTCACGGGTCAAAAAACGGAACTGATCACGAAGCGCGAACGCGAAGCGCAAACAACATCCACACTCGCGTTTCGCAGTTGTCGCGGGCTTTCGCGGCCGTTCGCGCCGCGAAGTCGCGCCGTGAATTCGCGCCGTGAATAACGTAGTGGTCGCGGCCGTTCGCGCCGCGAGTATAGATCCGCCTTTAGACTCACGAGGAGCGAACAAAAACGATGAAATAAACGTCTCAATAGATACAGGTTAGGTCGCCGCTATTATCACGGAGGATCGAGTTTCACGATTCCACGAAAAAAAATATCGACGCAAAATCACGAGGTAAATCCCACGCGGGCCTAAAATTTCGCTAGTATACGGATACACTTGTTGCACAACCATCGTCACTAAGAGAAATCTTAGAAAAAATTCGTTTGAAGAATCCTTGAAAACTGGCTTGGGAAATCCCTATCTTCCAGGCATCAATCATCGCCGTGACGTAGCGAAGAACGAGGGAAGAAAACACGGTTGGCAAGCGGGTGCGCGATCTGGCGGCGAAACACGTTTTTCTTTTTCTCTCGCGTTTGCAAAGCGCTTTGTCTCGCGGTGGAATATTAGCACACCCGCATAAATCGTGTTCCGTAACTCATAATGCTAGGCTGGTGGCTCCCCGACGCGACAGACGGAAACAGCGCGGCTGTCGATCGTGCGTTTTTTTTTCGCGGTTTTGCATCTCGACGAGTCGACGATGGGGATAAAAGTGAGGTTATGAATCCGAAGCTCGGAATGTTTTCGTCGAACAAATGTACTTCTAGTCGATAACGCACGAACGATAACGTTTAACGAACGCGTCGAAGGTTTATCCTCGGCTGAAACAAATCCAAAGCCGAATCGACCTCAAACGCACAAAGAAAGAACAAATAGGTTTTCTAGGTGCGAACGTGTCCAATAATAACACTGTAGACCTGAGAAACGTGACCGAATCGACGTTCACCGTTCGTCCTTGGCGGGGCGCTGGCGTAGGACGCGGAATTGTAACATCGGAATTCTCGAGATATCATCGTCGAGTTTCTTCATTATGCGCGGGTCCCGCAGGCCTCGCTTTGCGTTTTTCAACGATAATCCGGCTCCTCCCTCCCCCCGCAGCGAATTTCGTCGTTTATTACTAGGAAGTGCGAACACTCGTCCAATTACGGCATCCCGAGTACCCCTGCCGTCTCAATATTCTTATTAAAAAAAAAAGACCACTTTTTTTTTTCGTACACAAGAATTTTAACGAAAATCTTTAATTCATATAGGCGAGATGAATCGTCGAAAAAAAAAAACTTCCGCGCAATCGCCGCGTCGAATCTTTCAGTGTCGAGATACGACCGTCGGGAAAAATGCACTTTTTTCTTTTTAATGAAGTATAAAGGCTATAAAAGTGCCGTTGTCGAAACCGTGTTAATTCTGATGATTCAAGCCCCTGGGCGGAAATACCAGGTGGAGGAACGGGGGGAAGCGCTTCGTTCCAAACATGATCGATTACGGCCCCCGACGAGCTGTTTGCTCCTCCCGCCCTCCCTTTTCCCCCCGCACGACCCCCCCCCCCCCCCCCCCCTCCCCCGTGTATCTCTCTCTCTGAAAAAATATATATCTATACACGGGTACGTATTAGTTGGTAAACAGGCTCGCGAGTCAAGTGAAAAGTGAAATCAACGAGGAAGAAGATGTTACAGGCAGAGGGAACATCCTCGGGCGCACGTAGCGCCGCGCCATCTCGCAGAGATCAACAGCCCCGGATCTTCGTTTACACTTGACGTGTTTCCATCGTTGTGCAACTTTTTTTTCGTAAACACGCATATATATATATATACGGTAAAATACATATTGCGCTTGCTCATAATTGACTTCTGACTACATAATAAGTAGGTGAAATTCTCGAAACTACGAATACTCGATTACTTAAAAATTAGCTTGCTGAAACCGACCGAAAATCCGGGCTTGTCGAAAAGAATCAATTGCTAAGAAATATAATGGTTAAAAAATCGTTTGGACACTCATTTTTGCGTACGGTAACAAGTTGGGTTAATTATCGATCTTTTTTTTTTCCGAGTTCTAACCTATACGCTTGCGGATTTTTACGTTTTGTTTGGGTTTGAGGTTTTGGGTTCAATCACCAGTTGGATCTCAGCCTTTTCATCGCTCCGTATCGATACTTTGGTAATCTAACCTAACTTTGGACACATCGATGTTGAAAGCTTGGAGGTGTAATAAAAGGAACGAAAATTCTTTTTTATAGGTTAATTGGCCATATATTTGAACGTAAGACTTTTGGGTTACGTAATTTTGTAGAAAATGGCGGCAGAAGCGACAACCTTCGAAATTATATTTTAGAAAATCAATTTTCAGAAATGGGCGAATTTTTCTTCAAATGTAAGGTCTGGAACAAAAACGCAAAGAACAGCGAAATTTTTGAGGTTATGGCAGCTCGTCTACGTGTCCTTGACGTCAAGTACCGCTGGAGTCAAATATGTTGTTGCTAATGAAAAAAATCGATCGAAAAATATATTTTGTTGTTACAGTTTCGTATAACCTGAAAAATTATTAAAGCTGGATTTTATTTAGTTATGATACGTAAATATAATGAACGACTCTCGTTTCCGGTGCGCTGATCCGCGCTTTCCGAGGGCGCTGTTACGCGACTCCGCGCAGCGAGGGCACTTTTCCACGCGATGAGCGTAATATTCCGTGCGACTGGATCTGTCGGTGCTCGCGTTGCACTTTCGCGAGTTTATACCCGCGAGAGCGATAGCACGGCTAATGTTTCTTTCCCGTGAGAAAATTCATACAAAAGCGTCGTGAAACGCGTTATGAATTTTTTTCCGTAGGAAAACAATTCTCCGGTATCTTTCGATGGGGAGAAAAAAAACAGAGGTGATAAGAGAATAGAAAAAACGAGAGTGGGCGGTGGCGCTGTCGTCGCGTTTCAATTTTAGGGACCACCCTTTTCCATAATTGATTTGCGCCTCGAAATGAGAATTTAGTGGCTCGAACCAAACATCCACGATGTTGTGGAAATTTGTCTTGGACAATTTAATGACACGTTACACGGTCGTCGTAAATTAAACGAAGTGTGCCTTCGCACGTGTAATTATCGGTAATTATACCGACGGTCGTTTATCACCGTCGGTGAAACGGCGCGAAATTATACGGTGGCGACATCACGAGGATTTTACGAATAACGGAGTCGCGGTTCTTCGGAGATCGCCAACCGATAAAAATTCAACGTAAAACCGAGTGGCGCTGCCATCGTTCCTGGCATTATTTGACATGTGATTGGTTTATTGGAAAAAGTTGAAATATACGAATGATCTCATAGAACGTCACACGTTTTCCGAAGCGCGTCTGTCATCATAAATGAGGCATTACAATTCACAAAAAAATCACATGTACTTTTTTGTATGATTTATTTTGAAAATTATTCGTGTTCGTTAAGAATTATTTCTGCGAGTCTTCGGTTGTCTAAGTCCAGAAAATCATGCTGAAACTTTGACCCACATGATACAAGTGCTAAGAACCAATTATAGTTTTCCATTCAAGGACTACATGTCCAATACATCGTTACAAACTGTCCAATCACGAATCTTGATTTTTCGTGACAAAAGCATTCTCACAGAACCACTAGCGCCGGGTTCAGGCGAGAAATGGAATTAAAAATGTAAACGATACTGGATCCTTTCCAATACACTTATTTATTTACATATGTATATCCGCAACTTTCGTGAAAATCGAGGGATTGAGACATGAGAACTGATGATTGGAATAGTGAAAAAGAACCTCGAAAAAACGGCGGCGATGAGCGAAATAAGGTTAATCGGTTTTATCCACGCGACACGATAAAATCTAGACTAGACATGCAGACGACATATTTTTAATATATATACAGTGGGGCGGAGTCTTTAGAAGATTCAAGTACAGATCTAGCGGCACAATAATGCACACTGTGAAAACGCAATGTGCGCAGCGTACAAAGTGTCGCTTCGCGCGAGATTACTCTTGACGAGTTTCGTGAGCCGTGGGCACCGTGTGTCACCCGAGTGCCGAAAGCCGATTTCAATTCCATTTACCAAAATTAACGATCGCACGTCCCAACGATTATTTGCTACGATGACGCGTCCAAGAATTTTGGTTACTCGCGGCGACATCCCCGAACTTGGGTTAGAAATTCTTCGCGAAAAGTAAGTTGGATTTTTTTTGCCTACATTGTATGTCACGTGACTCCAGCGGTCATCAAGTTTACCGCTTAAGTATTTAAATGCCATTTTGCTGCAGTTTCATGACATTTTGTTTCTTTTCGATATTTGATTTAAATCGTAGTTATTTATAGGATAATTTTATAACGAGTCTGTTTTTAACGACTTTGAGGTTATGGTACGGTAAACCCGGCATGTTTGGGTTTGTTTGGGTTATAATTTTAATGATGTACCAGCGATGACATTTAGGTGTCAATGATGTGTCAATGCTGTGGCAATGATATGTCATTGATGTCAATAATGTCTGTTTTTAACGACTTTGAGGTTATGGTACGGTAAACCCGGCATGTTTGGGTTTGTTTGGGTTCTAATTTTAATGACGTGCCGATGTTGTCAATTATGTGTCAATATTGTCAATTATGTGTCAATATTGTCAATTATGTGTCAATATTGTCAATTATGTGTCAATATTGTCAATTATGTGTCAATACTGTCAAAAGTGTATCAAAGATGTCACTGTCGTCAAAGAGGTATTCGATTAACCACTCCGTCGCCAACTATATCCATACTTTACATTCCACTCTAAGATGCGACTTGGACATTTGGAACGAACTCTCACCGATACCCAGAACCGAATTGCTGAAGAGAATAGTCGGAGTGGAGGCGCTCTATTGTTTATTGACGGACCCGATAGACGAAGAAGTTGTAAAAGCGGCAGGTCCAGGATTGAAAGTCGTGGCGACGATGTCAGTCGGCTACGACCATCTCGATATCAAAGCTCTTCGGGCTCGCGACATTCGAGTTGGTTACACTCCGGGGGTTCTGACGGAGGCTACGTCCGAATTGACGGTTGCGCTGTTATTGGCGACGTCGAGGAGACTCCTGGAAGCTGATAAAGCGACAAGAGCGTCAGTATACTTAAAATCCTACAAATCTACTACTTTTTTAGTTTCTAACGAAATCGAAAGTTGAGTGAATATATAGTATTTTTGCATTAACAAATTAACATTGTTATTAACATGAAATTAATTGAAACAAATTGTCAACGCCAGAAATTAAAATTGTTGTTGAATATTCAATATTAAAGTTATTAACAAATAAACATTGTAATTTTGTTAATGAATTTAACAGGGGCGAGTGGAAAGCTTGGTCGCCGTCGTTCATGTGCGGTCCAGGCTTGGCAGGATCGACCGTCGGCATTGTTGGTTTGGGCGGCATAGGAACACGAATCGCCCAAATATTGAAAGTTTTCAGCGTAGCCAGAGTTCTCTACACGAGTAGAAGCGAAAAGAAGGAAAGTTCTTCTTTCGGCGGGCAAAGAGTGAGCCTGGACCGTTTGCTCGGCGAAAGCGATTTTGTCATCGTTACTACCGCACTCACTCCTGAAACTCGCGAAATGTTCAACGCCGATACTTTCCGCAAGATGAAAAGAACCGCGATATTCGTGAACGTTAGTCGGGGCCAAGTTGTCGATCAGGAGGCATTGATAGACGCCCTTAAGAATCGGACTATAAGAGCCGCAGGGCTTGACGTCATGACGCCAGAACCCCTTCCGTTGGACAGCGAACTTCTCAAACTCGACAACTGCGGTACGGATTTTCATTTTTTTGAAAATTTATTCATTTTTTTCTTCATCTATTCGAGAATGTTTGAAATTTTTTGCTTCTGATGTTTTTCAGTCGTTATGCCCCATCTGGGAAGCGCTACGATAGAGACCCGCCAGGAAATGGCGAGGATGACGGCGCTTAATATTATGGCTGTACTGAATGGCGAGCCGGAAAAAATGCCCGCAGAGCTTGACCTTAAAGCGCTATAACGATCCGATTATTATATGTATATACGTGTTTATATATTATGTAGAAAACATTCCTAAATAAAACGGTTTAACACGAAGTCGTTGCGATGAATATACATTCAAGGTCAAATTGTTATCGATTTCGCTTAAAAAGTGAATTCCTTAGAATTTGGTCAACGATCAACCTGAAGTTTGCCGTCCGCCCGACGCTACTGTCGATATTTCTCGAACCTGCAGCCATTTCGGTAATCTGCCAATTTACGCGGGAAACCGGATTGTTTCGGGATTTTTAGTATACATAAGCACATTATTTCGTGCTGTCATTCATAAAGTATCAAATTAGTATAAATTATCAGTTATTTGCCTAAACACGGCGACTACGTCCATGAAACATAACCTATATGCACGATAATACAAACTGTACGTACGTAATTATTTATTTATAATCAAGAAGACATGGAAGCTGTACCACGTGACGTACGAGCGCGACAAAGATAGCTGAAACGTTCGAACCGAAATTTCTAAAAAAATCAGTCATTTCGAATGAAATATTAATGCTACGATCTCCGTCCAAGAATTCTACACCGATTGACGCTCGATTTTTCCCCGTAAACTTTACCATCAGTGAGAAAACTGCATTTGAAAGTTTGTGAGGTTATGTTGATTTCAGACACGTGAAGCTTATCTGTCACTAAGTTTATTGCTAGAATGATAACGCATGTTTATCGTATTCTTATCTTTATTTATATTATACAAATGATAAGATAGTATTTTCTTGAGAAAAAAATCAACCGTTTTAGGTATCGGCTCATGATAGGCGAAGGTAACAGTAACGGCGGAGAGAACGTTGCGTAAAGGAGTACAATGTCGAATTTTAGTAGTCCTCGATCGGGTTCGGATAATGATAGTTCCAGAATGCGTACTCCGGAGGAGAGAAAGAAAACGCTCAGATCGTTCCTCAAGAGTACTCGAACCGTTCGTAAGTTTAGTCGTGCGTCAACGGGACGCGCTCGGATTGATTTTTCGCTGTATCCGAAAGAATCGCGTATCGATTCTATCGGGGCTTCACCGTTTCAGAAGATTTTTCACCAAAGAAATTCAAAGAGCTCGAAGAGATGATTCAAGAGACGGACGCGATGACCCTTGAAGCTACGACGGATGATCCGGGTTTGGAGTTTACTTTTTTTAATTCTATAAAGTTTGTATGAAAAGTATTGGCTTAGTCGAGCGCTGATTGAGAAACTGATGAATAAACTATGGTTCGAACAAGTATCAAAAAGATTACGGATTACGATGATGTTTCGACTCGTAGGGGCTTGTCACGACGAAATTCTAATAGATTCAGAAATAATGACGGCTTCCTCCAGAGTCTTGAGATCGGCTACGTCGACGCTGACCAAGCAGGTCAGCCCTTACAACATGAATGATTTTGCAGAAAAGCTGGTCAGTCACAATCTCAAAAAACGAGTTTTCTTTCGATTTAAGGATAACTATAGTAATTCATTTATAAATTTAGTTAAGGTACGTGCACATGCTTCCGGATACTACTATGGCCAAACCCAACTGGTGCATTCTCGAAGCGGAAGTCTCGACGTTGTTCAAGAGGACACCTACTTTCTCAACCCTCACAGGTACAAATGCCCAACCCAAACAAACCCGAACAATCTTACGATCTAATATGTCGTCTATTGATAAAGTTGTCTCTTATTTTTTGAAGTCTAGATTTTTTAACCGATACCTCCTAATTTAATTAATTTCACCCTAAAATAAAATTTCGACGATTTTTAGGGTCTGTAATACGTCCTTATGTGTAGTTTAAACTTTTTATTTTCAAGGCGACTAAAAAAAAGAAATTTATTTAAAAAAATGTTTGATCTTTGATAAAAAAATGTAAATGTTCGTTTATTGGAATTAAAAGATGAATTTAAAAATTTGAAGTTTTCAATGATCAATCAAATTAAAGCAATGTAAATTAAATGAAATTAAATCAATGTAAATTAAATTAAATTAAATCAATGTAAATTAAATTAAATTAAATTACATCGAATCAAATCAAATAAAATTTCAATAGAATTTCAATGAAACATTAATAAAAATTTGAAAGTCAATTTAATAAAATTAAGTTAAATGCTTTTTAAAAAACATAACGCATAAATCTGTAATTGTTCGGACGAGTAAAAAAATTTTAGTCTACCCAACAACATGTGTATAAAATCAGGATATAAATGTTAGAAAAGTATAAACGATATTGATTTCAAGGAAAATATTATTTTTTTAAGGATGCCTCGAGCCACTTGAAAAAAAAGTTGTAGTAAAGCGTCAAGTCCAGAAGAGAGAAACGCTCGCCCCGACGTCTCGACCGGAAGCGGTAATCACAATCGACAAGGAAGACGACAGTGTCGAGAAAACGGTTCAAAAGATCAAAACGCTAATATCCGAACATCACTCGAGGGGCGAACCTCCCATCGAGTATTTTCGCTTGGTCCTGAATCCCGAAAATTTTGGTGCTACCATTCAAAATATGCTTTACATCGCGTTTCTCGTACGCGATTGTTTCGTCAAAGTCGCAACGGACGACAATGGACGATTCGTCATAGTGCCTTGCTCCAAAGAAGCGAAAACCGCGGCGAAACGGGAAAAACGGAATACGGTCCAGAATCTCATGTCGTTGGATCAGGCGCAGTGGCGGGTATGTATTTTTTGTTTTCGCACGCTAGATGATCGCCTTCAGTTGAAACTCGATGACTCATTGAATTCTTTCGTTTTTAGGCGCTGATCGACTCGTACAAAATCGACAGACCAATGATCGACTTTAATTTAGGGAATTGATGGGAATGGATGAGTCGAAGATAAGCTACGAATTTCTACCAACACTTGTGCCGCTCATTATTAACTATTTTAAAAAGATCAGTATTTTTGCTCGTAAAGTATTTTTATAATAAACAAAAGGCGTAAACAAACCCAAACGAAAGGCGTAAAAAGACTTCAGCTTGAACTCTTAATGATCGAAGCTTTCCAGAATCAAAATGAACCCACAGGATGCAACCCAAACAAACCCAAACCCAGAATCAAAATAATCCTACAGGGTGGACGCTGAATAAGCTTATATCATATTTAAACTAAATACCACGCGTAACAAATTTACAAAATATTTTACAATAAAACATCGCGCTTTTTTCTACTTTTTTTTATTTTCCTTTTTTTTTTGTTTCACGTGTCACTAACACGATGCTGAACGTGTACATATTACGTATTCAATGATAACAATGTATTTGCGACTCGTTAACGCGTTTTTTTTTTCATTTTGTACAAGTCAAGTATCGAATATCTCGAGGGATGATTCCAGCGACGGAGTTTTTTCCTTTTCCCCAGTACGAAAGAAAAGGTAGGTTTTCGGAGTATTCAAAAACAATCTTCCAACGTTCCGAGTTTTATTAACGCGAACTACACTCGTTTCGTTTAAATAAGTCGGAAGATCGTCACTCGCGATCATCCCGCGAGATGGCGTGCGGATTTTTCAGCTGAGTCTTGACTGCGTACTTTCTCATCGGAGATACGGATGTCGATGGTGGGAAGAGGGGGAGCATGATGATGTTGAAACGGCAGTTTCTTCCGATAACTGATTATGAGTTTATGACTTAGCGAGAGTCTCGGCCTTGGCTACGACTTCCTCGATTGGCCCGACCATGTAGAAAGCCACTTCTGGCAAATGATCGAGCTCGCCGGAAAGAATCTTCTGGAAACCTTTGATGGTCTCGGCGAGAGGTACGAGCTTTCCCGGATGACCGGTAAAGACCTCAGCGACCTTGAATAAAAAAATCATCGTTTTGGGAACCCGATAAGAGAATTTGACGGATTAGGAGTGATGGGGAAAAAAGCTCACCTGGAATGGCTGAGAGAGGAACCTCTGGATCTTACGGGCACGAGCTACGGTCAGCTTGTCCTCTTCGGACAATTCGTCCATACCGAGGATAGCGATGATGTCCTGGAGGGACTTGTAGTCCTGAAGGATCTTTTGGACACGACGAGCTATGTTGTAATGCTCGGCACCGACGATGTTCGGGTCCATGATACGCGACGTCGAATCGAGAGGATCCACGGCAGGGTAGATACCTTCAAAATGCGATAAATATCATTTAATCGCAATCCGAATTGAATTATTACATCGCCGATCAATTTTTCATAATTTTCGAAAACTTTTGGAAATCGAATATCTTGGGTCTGAAAAAAACGCTCGGAAATGTCTGATCGAGATTTACCAAGCTCAGCGATAGCACGGGACAAAACAGTGGTAGCGTCCAAATGGGCGAAAGTGGTCGCAGGCGCCGGATCGGTAAGATCGTCAGCCGGTACATAGATAGCCTGTACCGAAGTAATGGAACCCTTCTTCGTTGTCGTGATACGCTCCTGCATGGTACCCATGTCCGTCGCCAGGGTCGGCTGGTAACCTACAGCCGAAGGGATACGACCCAACAGAGCGGACACCTGGACGAACACAAAGATTCTCAATGTTGCTGATTCATAGGTCTAAACGATCTTGTGTACTTTACGAAAAGGGCATTTTTCCATTTCGAGTTTTTTGGTATCTCGAAGGTTATTTGCGACACAGATTTTCTTGAATTTCGGGATTATAGGAATAAGTATTAGTTCGCAAAGAAAGTGCCTAAACTCATGAAGCTAAGTGGTTTTTTAACACCAATTTAGTTTTTTAATTCTGAAAAATATTGGTTAAAAGTGTGAAAAATTTGCGTTTGGTTTGGGTTCGAAATTTTCTTCTGGTTATTTTCAGCACCCGATAATTCCTATATCGATAAGTTTGCCGCAAAAAAGTTCCACGTATCAAAGAGATTGTAACCAAACGATAAATACCTCGGAGCCAGCCTGGGTGAACCTGAAAATATTATCGATGAAGAGAAGTACGTCTTGTCCCTCCTCGTCACGGAAGTACTCAGCGACGGTGAGTCCGGTAAGGGCGACACGAGCTCTAGCGCCGGGGGGTTCGTTCATCTGTCCGTAGACTAGGGCGACCTTGGATGATTTGTCCTTCAGCGAGATGACGCCGGTTTCGATCATCTCGTGATAAAGATCGTTGCCTTCGCGGGTGCGTTCGCCGACACCAGCGAAAACGGAGTAACCTCCGTGAGCTTTGGCGACGTTGTTGATCAGCTCCATAATCAGTACGGTTTTTCCTACTCCGGCACCGCCGAAAAGACCTGAAAGAAACCGCGTCGTGAAGAGACCGATATCGTCGGATGTCCTTCCGTTTCCTTGAATATTCCACTTGCCGATCTTTCCTCCCTTGGCATAGGGCGCCAACAAATCCACGACTTTGATACCAGTCGCGAGGATTTCCTGTTCGACCGACATGTCGACGAATTCCGGCGCATCGGCGTGAATAGCGGCTAGCTTGTTGGTCTCGACAGGACCGCGTTCGTCGATGGGCTCGCCGATGACGTTGATGATGCGTCCAAGGGTAGCTTCGCCTACCGGAATCCTGATGGGATATCCGGAATCGAGAACCTGCTGTCCTCTGACGATACCCTCGGTACCGTCCATAGCGATGGTTCGCACAGTGTTTTCACCCAAGTGCTGAGCAACCTCGAGAACGAGGCGGGGCGTGCGGTTTTGGACCTCGAGGGCATTGAGGATAGGGGGCAACGCATCGTCAAACTGGACGTCAACGACAGCACCGATGACGGCGACGACCTTGCCCTGAATAGTGCCAGCTTTGGGCGCTGTCGCCGCTTTCGCGTAATCACGGCCTGTGAAAGAGACGGTTTGGGTTTGTTTGGGTTTACTCGGCGCGGAAGATATATTAGGTAATGTTTGAATCTCGGTTACATAAGGCGTCGGAGGGAGGTACTCGCGACGACGTGGATCGATTATCGAGCGATCGGAAATACCCGGTAATGAGCGATTCGATAGGAAAAACCGATCGATCGATCTAGAGATTGATTAATCGAGGGATAGAAGATTTTCGACGTCGGGAGTAAATCGTGGGTTATCGATCGGTGCCAAAGCGGCCATTTTGTTTTTTTGTGCTCGCCGAAATGAAGTGGGTGGGTTGGTTCCTTGTTGGAAAAAAATAAATTGTAGTTTTTTTTGGTTTTTGAGGGTTTGGACGGGGAGATAAAAAGCGATAAAATCTCGAGGTCGATCAAGGCTCGAGAGTCGCCATTTTGGAACTGGCCGCGATCGTTCGAATAATACGGGGATATTATATAATCGGAGCAGATTTTTTCGGTCTCATTGGGATCGTGGAAGGAAATGAACGAAGCTGCGATTGTCAAGCGATGTCCAATATTCGTGGATGTCCCGGATCGCAGAGTTCGTCTTCGTCGTATGTAGAAATCGTGGTACACTTTGCTCGTTGATTTTTTCGGTTAACACTTTTCATTTTTCAAGCGCTATAACGAAATGTGTGTTACTCACTGTTGACGGAGATAGCGCCGGATATTTTGGCGACTTCGTTCTGAAGAATCGTCGGTTTGACGGCCCTTAAGGCACCAGCGGCAGCCTTCGTTACGGCGTTTAACATCATGGCCGGTCAAGTGAGGTAAAGCGACCGGAATATACTCGACTGACCCCGGAGCGGACAGTGCGCCACTACGGTTGCGTATAAAGTTCTACAATGCACGCGACTTGCGCACGAGCCTCGTTTTCACGCGCATGCGCGCTACTGTCGAACACTACGAGAGTCGTTGATCGTCCGATTCGCGAAATGACGGAGCGCGAATATTTGAATAGAACCTTCGTAAGTATTGTTTTTTTATTAATTGTTTTTTGGAAGGCCATGAATAAGTACTTCGCGACGTCATTAGTAGTTTACTTCGTTTATTAATTATTAATGGTGACACAATAACAAAATTAAGATCCGTTATTAATACGTTTGTATAAAAGCAGTACTGATTTGAAATACACAACGGAAATTTATGTTGGCAATCGTGTCGTGTCGGAACGAAATTTAATGAATAGAAGTTGTCGCCCTGATCGAGAACGATTTCTACTTGCGTCTGTCTTCGCGATATGGGCGCGTCAGCTGTGAGCCAAACGAGATATTTTATCAAACATTCGAAAAAAACCGCAGCGAAAATGTTTTTAGGTATCGACGATTTTTTATACATATCTCGGCACGGTAATTCGGAATTTCAGCACGCAAGAATGATCACGGTAGGTACTCTTGATTGTCTTTTTTTGTCGATGTTGTTTTCCGAAGGAACCGACGCCACGGAGTGTACACTCAATATACGAGCACCGGTGGAACTGTGAGAGATCTCGTGGCATGTGGACCGAGATGCCGTTACGTACAGCACGTCCGCAAAGTTAAGTAGGACACGACGATCATACGCCAAATCGGATTCCATTCCGGTCGGACATTTTCGTCTGTCGTGCAAACGACGGATTCGAAACCCAAACAAACCCAAACAAACCCAATCAAACCCAAACAAAAATATACAGTAAATCGTTACGGTGTTTCCGGTTTCTCGTACTTTACGTACTTATCACACGTCTCGATTTTTGGGTCATCGAAACTTTCACTGATATCGATTCAGGCGTCAGACTACTGTGAAAATCAACGGAAAAATTGGTTGTCGCTCGAGGCAAACGAAATTGAAGATGAAGCGCCAGTGTATACTTCAGGAAAGGCAGATTCAAGATAAGTATATGATCACAACGATGGAACTGGGATTTCAAACTTTAAACGCGTTTTTCTCGAAACTATGTTCTACCAAAGAGCGTCTTGGTACCTACACTTATTCGTTTCAACAGTTGATCAACTTTGGCCCATGCTTTTCTGCTTAATTTCCTTCGTTATCCAAAATATCGATGTCGAAAATCGATATTTTGGCAAAATCGATGAAAATCGATATTTTGGCAAGATTGATAAAAATCGATATTTTAGCAACATCGATAAAAGTCGATATTTTGGCAAGATCGATAATAATCGATATTTTGGCAAGATCGATAAAAATCGATATTTTGGTAAGATCGATAAAAATCGATATTTTGGCAAGATCGATAAAAATCGATATTTTGGCAAAATCGATAAAAATCGATATTTTGGCAAGATCGATAAAAATCGATATTTTGGCAAGATCGATAAAAATCGATATTTTGGCAAGATCGATAAAAATCGATATTTCGGCAAGATCGATAAAAGTCGATATTTTGGCAAGATCGATAAAAGTCGATATTTTGGGAAAATCGATGAAAATCGATATTTTGGCAAGATCGATAAAAATCGATATTTTGGCAAGATCGATAAAAATCGATATTTCGGCAAGATCGATAAAAATCGATATTTTGGCAAAATCGATGAAAATCGAAAAAAAAATGCAAATTCCGTTTCGATGTTTGAAAAACGATATTTTTCGAGAAAACTCGATGATCGAATCGTCACATTGGCTTAACCTATGAACAAGTGATTTTGCATCCGACGATGGACACCGATATGGAATTCCTTCATCCAAACCAGCCTTTATCGTCGTCCTCGTAGTCTTCGCGATGATAGTGAGGATAGAAATGATCGTGATGTTGCGGAACGCCCTGATGAACGACGACAACTTCGGTTGGCTGTTGGTTCCTGAGCGTGTTGAACAACATCACGAGAATCGCCAGTTTAGCCACCATAAGCGATTTCAGCAGTGACATTTTTATTGACGCTATCGCGCCCGGAAGTGATATTATCTGTGGAAAGAAAGTTGAAGGCGGTAAGTACGAAAGGAAATGAAGAAATGTTTTTATCGCGGGGTTTAACAGTACCTGCAGTAGTAGAGGGACCATTACGAGCATTGATCCGAATCCTGACATTCCGTTCGGCTTTTTTTCGTGGCGTCCTGTTTGCACTGCGTTTCCTGCGAACATCATCATTTTTTACAATAATATACGAAAATTTTTACGACATTTTTTACGAAAATTTTTACGAAAATTTTTACGAAAATTTTTACGAAAATTTTTACGAAAATTTTTACGTTTTACGAAAATTTTTACGAAAATTTTTACGAAAATTTTTACGAAAATTTTTACGAAAATTTTTACGAAAATTTTTACGAAAATTTTTACGAAAATTTTATTTATTAAAAAACATGTTTTTTCACTGTTTTGTTTTTTTTTTCAACATTTGGCAATTGATTTTGTTATCAGAAAATCCGAAGCCAAACAAACCCAAACGAACCCAAACAACCTCAAAACGCTTTTTCATTGATCGTACTTAAATCGTAACTTAAAAAATTTGTTTTGCGGGTTAATTTTGAATGTTATTATTCAAAATAAAATGAATTGATTAATAATTGAATAAATAAATAAATAAATAAATAAATAACCCGAACCGACCGAAACTCACCCGAAAGAATTTTCTCCAAGTCGAACTTGATCCTCAACTCGTCGTCGTGAAGAGCGACCGCGAAACCAGAAAAAATTTCGAGATTTTTTTCGGCCGCGGAAGACGCGTTAATAGCCGCGAGGCTGATAATATTGTGGGCGCTCATTGATACGAGGAGCAGGCTGAGGAATCTCGGGATAGCCATCTTGCGCTTCTCAACTTCCGGTCCAGCGAGGCCGGAAGTTGAATTCGATCCTCTGGTGTCTGTTTGGGTTTAGGTGAGTGTGACAAACCCAAACAAACCCAAACTCACAGAAAAGTAGTTAACCCAAACAAACCCAAACCAATTCTAATTGAAACAAACCCAAACAAACCCAAACGCACGTCAATTCGATAAAATTCGAATAAACCCAAACTCGAACTGAATCACACGCGAATAAAAAGAAAACAATCCGGATGCGATAAAATCCAAACAAACCCAAACAAACCCAAACCCAAACAAACCCAAACCCAAGAAAAAACCCAAACCCAAACAAACCCAAACCCAAGAAAAAACCAAACCCAAACAAACCAAAACCAAACAAACCAAAACCCAAGCCCAAACAAACCCAAACCCAAACCCAAACAAACCAAAACCCAAACAAACCAAAACCCAAACAAACCCAAACCCAAACGAATTCAAACACAAACAAACCCAAACACAATCAAACCCAAACCCAATCGAATTCAAACCCAAACAAGTGTACCCAAACCCAAACAAGTGAACCCGAACCCAAACCCAAACAAGTAAACCCAAACCCAAACAAGTGAACCCGAACCCAAACAAGTGAACCCAAACGCAAACCCAAACAAACGACAAATTTTCTTGGCTGAAACTTCGACCCGTCCGGATCGTGGAGATATCGTAACTGCTGGCTTTTCGCTCGTATCGCGGCTCGCCTCGCGTGCGAAAAAAGACTAACGTCTTTCCGAGCCTCGTTGCGCACCCCACTTGGATTTTCTATGGTCGTGTTCGTCTCGCCGAGACGCACCAGATGAAACTATTTTTCTTGCTTCGGGAGTCTGGCGTCTCTCGTTGCACCACTCGATTTTCTAGCGTACTCGAGGCTCCTGCGAATTTCCGTTCTAACGAGTCCTCGCACGTGTGGGAGCGAACAAAAAACACAAAGAGAGAGGAACGGAACTTCGCAACGGACGCGCGGGAAATTAGAACCGAGATTCACTGAGTTCGAACGAAACGTTTAAACGGAATAATTCGTGATATTTATACGCCCAACCTTTTAATTAAACTTCCACTTTTTACTGCATTTTTATTGCACTTTTAATTCGATCAACCCAAACAAAAAAAAAAGTTTTTTTTTCTTGAAATTGATAATATTTGATTTTGATCGAGTTTCACTTTGTTATCTATTTTTTTTTATGAAAAGATTTTCGGATTTTTAAACAATTTTTTTTAGTCGAAATATCATCACGATTGTAGCGATCGAATTGTCAGCGACAAATTGAAAAATATATTAGTTCTCTCGTTGTATATAATTAGTTAATTATTTTTAATAAATTAGTTATGTAGTATAAATAAATTGGTGAATTATTATAAATGAATTAGTAAATATATCAGTTATTTCGAAGGTAATTTCGACGTCAATTTTATTTTCCCAAATGGGAATTGGTACTTTTCATTTCACAGTTGATTCCTACACGAAAAAATTTTTTTTTTTAGAAACAAAACGTATCGTGATTTAGATTTTTTACATAAAAAAATGTTGATAGTTTTAGTGTAATGATTTATTAGATACGTCGTTCATGAACGATATAAGACAGCTTTAATGAATAAATAACGTTGATGAAAATTTCCTAATAATAATTAACTACTAATTAAATTAAATTAAAAAGTTAATTAAATTAGTAGTTAAGTTAACTTTTCAGTTAAATTAAGCTTAAGTTAATTAAATTAAGTTAAATTAAGCTTAAGTTAATTAAATTAAGTTAAATTAAAATTAAGATTAACTAATAATTAAGTTAAATTAAAAAGTGATATTTTGTCTTTTATTGCGTTAGTTTTTATACAGGTGTATGTTGATCCGCGTGCACAGTACGAAAGTTCCAATGGACGCAACGCGTTAAAAAAAAAATAAATTAAATAAATAAAATAAATAAATTCATTGATCAACGTCGATACGAATCTACGAGAATAAATATGAGAATACATAAATGAGGTATACGTGGTGTACTTAGTTTCAGGATCTACGAAGTTTTGGTTGATCGAGGTTTGGTCCTACTATTCGTAAGTTTTACTCAGCCACATTTTTATCCACTAAGGAAAGTGGTTAAAAAAAAAAAAACAAAAAATGGAGGGAAGAGAAAAAAACATAAGGGAGAAAAAAAAATTGTTGGATGAAAAATAAATACTAGATAATTAGCTAAAAAAGGATTCTCTATAGGCCAGGTATATCGAATCTTGAAGCTAATAATGATTCAGTGATAATGACGATGCTTACTTTAGGTAATACGATTATTATTACCAGCATGGTCATTATTGTACACAGTGGAAGATTTTTATCAAAATATCCAATTATCGTTATCAGGCCATATAATTATTAGGATAATTATTATTTCGTGATAATTATCAGATTATTATAATTATCGGATATCAGGCTCGGATTGAATCGTACAAATTATTCCGGATGCCGAGAGATGGCATATCATCAGGGATTATATTAACTTAGTTTTTCCGGTCTATCTGCTAATTCCGGATTTGATGAATTTATGTTTTTCCAATTCAAAAGTTACGATTATTCAGACTCGATTACAAATCACCTAGCTCGGAAAAAGAGACATTTGGGTTTGTTTGGGTTTGATGGTAGCTGGTGTCTGAAATCGTCTCGTCTGAAGCCTCTCGTGCATACTATACACGAATACATTAGAAATACTACTACTCGTGGGATGGCACTCCAGCGTTATCTAACTGACCAAGATTATTATAAGAACGGAAGATTTTGGGTTTGTTTGGGTTAGTTCGGGTTTGCTCGGGTATGTTTGGGTTTGTTTGAGGTTTTTCATGTGTTTGGGTTTGCTTGAAAGTTTTTTTATATGTTTGGGTTTGCTTGAAAGTTTTTTTATATGTTTGGGTTTGCTTGTATTAATTTTGGGATTTGCTTGGGTTGGTTTTGCGAACGTTTCGGTTTGTCTGAGGTTTTTTGAAACTATTTTGAATTGTGTTTGGGTTTGCTTGAATTAGTTTGTTTGGGTTTGTTCGAGTTAGTTTTGGAATTTTTTTGAGTTTGTGTGTTTGTTTGGGTTTGCTTGAGAGTTTTTTGTATGTTTGGGTTTACTTGAGATTTTTTTGTATGTTTGGGTTTGCTTGAGAGTTTTTTATATGTTTGGGTTTACTTGAGAATTTTTTATATGTTTAGGTTTGCTTGAGAGTTTTTTATATGTTTGGGTTTGCTTGTATTAATTTTGGGATTTGCTTGGGTTGGTTTTGAGTACGTTTCGGTTTGTTTGAGGTTTTTTAAACTATTTTGAATTGTGTTTGGATTTGCTTGGATTAGNATTAATTTTGGGATTTGCTTGGGTTGGTTTTGAGTACGTTTCGGTTTGTTTGAGGTTTTTTAAACTATTTTGAATTGTGTTTGGATTTGCTTGGATTAGTTTGTTTAGGTTTCTTCCGGTTAGTTTTGGAATTTGTTTGAGTTTGTGTGTTTGGGTTTGTTTGGGTTTGCTTGAAAGTTTTTTTATATGTTTGGTTTGGGTTTGCTTGGATTAATTTTGGGATTTGCTTGGGTTGGTTTTGAGTACGTTTCGGTTTGTTTGAGGTTTTTTAAACTATTTTGAATTGTGTTTGGGTTTGCTTGAATTATTTTGTTTGGGTTTGTTCGAGTTAGTTTTGGAATTTTTTTTAGTTTCTGTGTTTGGGTTTGTTTGGGTTACTGGGTACGTAACGAAAACGTACGTGATAAAGGAACGACCGAACAGACTTAAAAAACGCGTGTCTCAATACAACTGCTGATTTTCGGCGTAACCGCTATAAGCCGACTCCCATCCGTTGTTCGGCTGATGGTAATGAGGACTCGGTCCAACGGCGTTGTGCAAATGAAGGTGAACCGGCTGATGTTGGCCCGGCCAACCGTGGCTTGGATTTTGTGAGTAGAATTTCCCGAAGATCGCTCCGATTTTCAGGATCAGCAGAATAACGCCTGCAATTTTTAAAAGAGATTTACAGTCATGTCCGGTCAATGAAGTACAATGGCTTTGTCGATTGAACGGATAATGATTCTTTGGATAACACGGAAACCCAAACAAACCCAAACAAACCAAAAAAAATTTCCCTCAGTCCTCTTGTTCTCTCAACATTAACGATATTTTCAACCTTTATTTTTAATCTTTATGGCCGATCAACCCTTAAATAATTGGGGTATTTTATTGAATTTTATTTTTATTTTTCAAAATGGAATTTAATATTGAATTCCTTGACTAAGAACAACAATATGAAACTTACGATTTTCCCTCATTTCGATTATTTGAATCATAACAAACAAACCCAAACAAACCCAAACAAACGATTTTTTCCATCCACCATCACTCATACTCGATTATAAATCATTTGCTCTTTTTTAATTTTTGGGTCGTAGAGTGACCCCCTCATTATGTGAAATGAGTGAACAATAGCAATGAGTGTAATAACAATAAGTATAGAAACAAGGTTACGAAGTAGCGTGCGGAGTATCTCTCTCTCTATCCACCAATGTGTGTCATCCATCATTGCTGGAGACTTTGGTATGACGATGTTTTGTTTACCTCGCTCCCGTTTCAATTTTTTACGAACCTCCTCCCCACCGGATGTCTTCCCAGATTTGCATGAGGCGTAGACCTTACTTCCATAAAAAGAGAATGAGGCAGGGGAGGGGGGCCCTCCCCTTTCATTCGCTTTTTATCATTAGTTACTATTATTGTTATTTTTACTATATTATTATTTTCTCTTTTATTTTTGTCTTTAGACAAAAATAAAGAAAAAAAAAATTGTTGTCTTTAGACAAAAATAAAGAAAAAAAAAATTTTTGTCTTTAGACAAAAATAAAGAAAAAAAAAATTTTTGTCTTTAGACAAAAATAAAGAAGTAGATAAAGAAGAAGAAAATAGAGAAATTGTTATTAACTTATTTTTAATTTCTTTGTTTTATGTATGATTTATCCAATTGTTGTTATAAAATTGTCTCGAATTATAGTTATACTAAGGCATAATAAACTTCATCATCATCATCATCTCTCTCTCTCTCTCTCTCTCTGTTTAAAAACCTTTGTTTAAGTAAAGCGTGTCAGTGGAGAATTCTTTAAAAACTCATTCACGTATACAATTATGTCAGACGATTTTCTATTTCGCTTCTGGCATACCGAAGCTGGTAGAACGATACAGTTAATTTGATACGCTCGATTTAAGCGGCGTCACTTGTACCTACGCGTGCTTGATTTATACCGTTGTCTTGGTCCGTCCGACCGCCAATTTTTATCGCGCAATCGGCTTGAGAAAAATTACGCGGTACGCGTTTCTTTGGCTGATGACTTCCCGTTCTCTGCAGTTATGGGTCATCGTCGATACTTTTTTGTTCATTTTTTTTTTGTTTTTAAATTTTTTTTTAAATTTTTGTGGTAGAAAGAGAATTATTAGAAAATAGTGGAACTCACCGATCGATAGACCCTTGAGGGAAATCACGGTCAGGACGACGAGCAACGTCATCATTACTCCCATTTTGTACATCATTGGCATCAGCATAAATTGCAATCGTTTTACACCGAAAGTCCTTCCCGATTCCACCCCTGAATCTGAAACGATAATTCTCAATTTTTATTTCTTAATTACTCTTTTGGAATTTTTTTTGTAACTTTTTTCTTGTTTGTTTGGGTTTGTTTGGGGTCAAAATTAAATTAGCAATCACGAAAAAATTTTTGATAGAAGTTGAAGGTGATTTGTAATTTATTGTGGGCATTTGCTTGGATTTGTTTGGGTTTGGGGAGAGGAAGAAACTTGTTGAACGTTTTAAAGGAATTTTTTTTCGATTTTCAATTTTTTTTTCAATTTTTTAGGTGATTTATTTAACATTTTTTCAAATGGGATTTTTTTGGATTCGTTTGGGGTTGTTTATGGGGGTTTCGAGAGTCGAGGAAGAGTTTCAAAAGTCTGAAAAGAACTTTAAATTTTTTTTTTTTTCGTATTTTTCTTATCAATTTCCAATGGTAATTCTCGTGTTTTTTTTTTTTTCATTTTTTTTACGTATGTTCATGTACTCGCCAAATTTTTTCTTTTCGAGTGCTTAATTTCGTTAGGAAACGTTTGCGGAAGTTTGTCGTCGCTGTTTAATTATTCCGGGCTCGATGCTCCGGGCAAGTATTTCAGTCCTTCGCCAAAATTTGTGTCACGCTGACTTTCGATTGAATTTTAATTTCGGTGTCAGTTAGAAGGCAGGTTGTTTGATTCAATGTACAGGGTGTCCCACGACGGAATGTTATCCGTGAAATGAGGAGGTTAGGGGTGAAATTCAAATATATTTTTATATTTTGAAGACAATTCTAACATTTATTTCGCATTGAACTCTTAATTCCTAGGAAAAAAATTTCAAAAAACATATTCTAGAAAGGTTTTTTGCATTTTCCCAGTCTAATTTTGTACTTTCGGTAAAAAGTCAGGCATATTCGTAATCAGCGAAAAATTTACGATGAAATAGACCCTTTTGATACTTTAAAAACGAAAAAAAAAATTTTTCGACTTCCTCGGCCACTTTTCCGGAATCTCAAAAATCACGAGATTTCAAAAGGTCGTAGAGTGAGCTTCTCCTTTGCTTTGGAGATTTATTTGGTGGGTTTTGAAAAGGTTTTTGCCTGACTTGAATAATGGCGTTGGAATCATACCGATATCTCTAATAGTTTTCCCAGAGAGTCCATTTGAAAAATCGCAAAAAAAGAGGCAAAGAGGTATGTATGGAAAAATGAGCAAAAATAGATGGTCAAACTTTGAAATTCTGCCAAAAATCGAAAAATCATCGGATTTGAATTTTTAAAAAAGCATTTTGAAGAGAAAATTATAACGAAGAGATTGAGCACAGACTGGAGTGCCAAATCCTAAAGGAAAAAAAGTTATCGATAATTAAGTGAAAAAACATTTTTTCCCCAAAAATCCCAAAAAAATTTGGATTTTTAATATTTTTTTTATTGGTCCATTTCGATGTAATTTTATCCTCTGAGCACGAATCTACCACTTATTTCCCCCAAAAACCAAAATTTCAATGAAAAATCTCCAAACACTTCTAAAAACACGATTTTCTTTGCTGTGTAAGTGCTTTCGATGATATTCGTAATCAGCTAAAAATTTGCGGTTGAATAGACCCTAAAAACTATTTCAGAATCTCAAAAACACGTTCGAGCCTCTCACCTAGGAGTATCGAAGCCTTCTTTTTCCGAAAAAAAATTCACCACCCATTTCCTCAAAATTTGCAATTTGCACGCCTTGCAATATATTGGCTAATTGACTGCCTTTAAAAATGAATAATTCAGGAATTAATCCGGGAATTATACATGCTTATATCAATCGACTCAAAATTTCTGCCCCAACCCCCTGTTTTATGGATGATGATTTCACGGACACCCTGTACATCAGCCCCTGAAAAAAAAAAAATCGTAAAAAATTTCTGCGTTGCTGCCTTGTGCTCTTTGATACTTGACTCTTCGACGATTTATCTGCGAAGAATTATTCGTTATGGCGGTCGAGTCTCGTACGGGAAATTATAAGTTTTACTACGCTCAGATAACGGAGAACAATTGTTTGGCTTTTCGATCCGTTACAGTCGGTAGTAAGATCGAGAGGGACAAAAAATGTCAATGATTTCTATTAAGCTTTCAGCAGGAATAAATTAATTATAAATTAACCCTCAAAAAATATAAAATGACGAATTAATGTTACAATGACAGGAATTTATAATTTTTTAAATTTATATTTGATAGCAATTTTTTTATTAAAATTTTATTGAAATTTAATTGCCATTTAATCGGAACGTATATTTAAAATTTAGTTGGAAATGAATAGGTATTTCAAATTCAATTTTAACTGACACTTACGCAGAATTTAATATCAAATTTTCCACCAATTTACTAAAATATTTTAATTAAATTTTTATAGCGATTAAATCGGCATTTTGAATTCAAATTTCATCAAAATTGTATTTCAAAATCCACCCTTGACCATAGCCCAACCGTTTAACGTTACTGGGGACGAAATAACTTTCCATAATTATGTATCAAGCCACAGGAAAGAAACGTACTCCAAGCGGAGTCCACGAACACGTGGATAAAGTATAGGCTTCTCATAGCGGAATTACATTACAGAGTTACATCACCTTGCAGTGTGTTGTCCTCGTAGTTCATAAGATCGAAGAAGGCTTTTTGGAGGATTTCGAGTGCGCTTCTCTCCTCAAGAGCAGTTGTTCCATTTTCGATATTCGAGGGATCCATCATGGAGTTGTCAACTTCCCGTTTTTCGGCTGTCATTTCTATGGCACCGGCGGCGATCGTCGTCATGACGATCCAACAAACTGCCAACTGTCGAACTGTCATTTTGCTGTCACCTGTCAACTGTCAACTGTCAAACTGTCAAACTGTCAACTGTCAACTGTCAACTGTCAACTGTCAAACTGTCAACTGTCAACTGTCAAACTGTCAAACTGTCAACTGTCAAACTGCCAACTTTTTCGGTGACTCCGACTCGACTCCGGTTTCAGGATGAAGAAAAATGGCTGAATATTTCTTCAGGCGATGGAAAACGATCGACGAATCGGTTGAGCGAAGAAAGACCGGAGAAAGAGAAAATTAAAGACACGTGCGTGACGGAGGTGAAGGAGCACGTCGAATGATCGGAGGACCGTTTCGAATGATTCGCCGAGCAGGAGTCACGATATATAAGCGAAAGGAGAAAGGAAGGCGGAAGAAAAGTGGAGGAAAGGAGAAGTTGGCGGCGAAGTCACGAAATCTCAACTCCAGACCCATCTATGTACAGTAAAAGTTCACCAACGCTGGACACATTCCGTGAGTGGCATATCGGTGTGTGCCAACAGTCCAGCGTTGGAAAATACGTCCAGCGAACGGCACCGTTGCCCACAGTCCCCTCTTTTCCTTCCTCGCACGTGACGCTTCGAGCCTCGCTCTCTCTTGCCATCTGCAGTTGGAAGAAATCTTCTTTTGCGACACCATCGCTTACCGATCGAGCTCTTCGATCTCCATTTTCGATTTCAGCTGCCTAGAGATTTTTAAGATTTATCGAAATTTGTACAGTACCTATATTGGATTAATTAACTCGGGAAAATTATATAATTCATTTTATTAAAACCCTAATCACGTTGATAATTTTTGCTCGTTTTGTTTGGGTTAAAAATGAATTTTTTTTTATAAAAAAAATAATCAAAATGAAATACTTTTTTTTTGTGAAGGAAAACATATATAAATGAAAAATAATTGTCTTGCATTGAAATAAAAAAAAATACTTCTCTGTAAAAATAATAAAAAATAATGTTTTTTACTTGAAAAGAAAATATTGAAATTTTTCTTGAAAAATATAACTTCTTTTTCGTACACAAAAAATTCGAATTGAAAATTCTTTGTCGATGAAAAAAAATACATTTTGTTTTATAAAAAGAAATTACGAACAAAAATACTTTAGACACTTCAATAAAATATTTTGACCGAGGATTATCCAAATCTTAATCGTATACCGAATACTGCAAAAACAAAAAGAACAGAGAAACGATGAAAGATCGTAAACCTGCACTCCAGATGGAACTTTCAGTTCGGCGTACATTTCCGATAGCACGGAACGATTTCCCCAAAAATCTTGCGCGTCCAAACTGCTAATGCGAACCGAGTGGAATTCCAGGTCATCACGAGGCATCCACATACCAAAGTCCATGTTCCAGAGTAACGTTGGTCTTCCCACACGTACGATTCAGTTTGATTGTTTTTTTTTTAATTTTGTTTCTTCGACGTTGTTTTTTTTATTTTGTTTCTTCGACGTTGTTTTTTTTAAATTTTGTTTCTTCGACGTTGTTTTTTTAATTTTGTTTCTTCGACATTTTTTTTTATTATGTCCCAAAAAAAAAAGTGGCCAAGGAGTTCACCTTGACGCCTAATACTATCCGGAATGAATCTGCCATTTTGGAAAAAATGTTAATCCCATAAAGTGGGCTAGTCGATTGCCGGTGTTTTAGCAGAAGACAAGAGGATGAACGGGGCGAGTGTCGACGTCCCGATAATTCTTGGATCTTATCGTTGGGTCGTCTTTTCCAGTCTGGTGTTCAACGGGTTTCCAACGGGTGGTTTTATTTTCTCGTTTTTCCAAGATGTGTCTTCAACGTACGATGAAGGAGTCTGGAAACTGCAGAAATCCGAGATTCTTCTCGAGACTCTCCGTCGAAGACGAGTTTCATGTAGCGTTCTTAGCGAAGGTCTTTCTCGCAATGAGAAGTTGTAAAAAAAAAAAAAAAAAAAAAACGAAAAAAAAAAACGAATGGTATTCTTGTATCTGGGCGGATCTCTTCTGCCTCGTTAAGTCGGTCCCGAGTTGGGTCGCGAGAAGCCTTTCAACATCCATACCCGAGTCTCTTCGGGGCGCAGTCCTCTCTCAAGGACTAAAAATTCATCCCCTGCTCGACGCCTCGTCGTGAATCTACGCCGAGCGAAACAGGATGCGCTGTTTCCTCTCCTCCCCCTTCTATCATTTATTTATTTATTTTTTTTTCGTCCTGTACACGTTGCGATTCCTTTGCGGGCTGTCGATTATAGGTAGGGAAGAAACTCGTTTGTCCTTGAGGACGTAGATACGTGTGAATTTAACGCGTTGGATTGTTATATTCTCTAGACGCGATCGACCAGCAGTTTTTTGTACTTTTCTCAGCTACTTTTTGACGGATCGCGATCATTCGGGTGTCAAAATGTCCGTTTCTTTACTGGCTAGGTCACGGTTCTCTTCGATTTGCGATCAAGAAAATATATATGCTCCATATCATTTAAATGCTCTGGGCGATTAATAGACCAGGATGATAGTTTTTTGCACTTTTCTCAGCTATTTCTTGACGGATGCGATCATTCGGGTGTCAAAATGTGCGTCTCTTTATTGGTTAGGTCACGGTTCTCTTCGATTTGCGATCAAGAAAATATATATGCTCTATATAGCATATAAATGCTCTGGGCGATTAATAGACCAGGACGATAGTTTTTTGCACTTTTCTCAGCTATTTCTTGACGGATCGCGATCATTCGGGTGTCAAAATGT
>JAPYZJ010004493.1:0-13525 GCA_030522765.1 Ophioninae sp. B BG-2022a | reverse complement strand
AATCGTCGGTTGGAAGGCTTTTGTCAGGGTTTTCTAGGGTTTTCTGACAATAAACAATTGGAATTAATTGTTTGGGTTTGATTGGGTTTGTTTGGGTTTTATTGGGTTTTGGGTTGTCATCGATTGTTTAGGTTTGATTTTGTTTCGGTTGCCATCAATTGTTTGATCATCAAGCATGATTTCCTTTTGAAAATAATTTAGGGCAGATTTACGAAACTGTTGGTACATTTTTTGTATTGGGATGACGAAGAATTAATAGAGGATTAATTGTTGAATGGTTAGGTCTATAAATCATAACCTGAATTCGTTTTTCGAAACCCCAAGTGCATCTGGATGCACGAAAAAAGGTTTTTCTTTCAAGTTTTTTTTTTTATCACTCTGATAAAGTACCAAATATAATGGTAATAAACCACGAAATAAACACCACAAACATCTCACATTTCAACAGTCTAAATTTCATCATAAATTTCGTAAACAGCGATTTTTCGAAAATAAATCCATGTCGAAAAAAAAAATATTTTAATTTTCCACCAATAAGCTCAACACGAATTTTGCATTGATGGAACTCAAAAAATTAATGAATAATTATAAAAGTTTACGTTCGTTGTTTTTTTCCCTTAAATGGGGAATTTCGTAAAGTTCATGTCTCAGTGGATGCTTATGTCACAAAAGAACTATAGATTGATAATACTGTGTCAGAAACTTTCACCAAAGTGCCAACAAGAACTGTTTCATTATTATAGTAATTATTTTTTAAATATATATATATATAATATATTGCATGGCTACATTCATTCATTACAATACTGGTTCAGCCTTAAGGACATTCAAAGACCTCAAAATCATTGTCCGCTTTGCACGTAACGTTCCGGATAAATACGACTCCCTGGAGTGTCCGGCGTCTCTGCGGATTGAATAGAGTCGTTTCCCATCGACACGAGGCAATCTAATCTTAATGTGTGGGTGCAAAGATATATATGCATATACAGGCTGATTCAAAAAAAATGTAACGCTCAAGATTTACGATCACTGTGTTTTTTTTATGCGTATGAAAAAGACGAAAAAGAATAGGACTGTATTCCTAAAAAGTACAGTGAAATGTACGATAATGGTCGATCTGAAAGAGGGGTACGCGAAAGGTTTGGATAATATAGGATTCGTCAAAGTAATCAGGTACATAATGAAGAAAATTATCTGACGTTTTGTGAATCACTCGGTATAGTTAAATAGTTCACTAATTTGGTTCTCGACACATGGCCGTTCGTCCGATTCGATTAATATTCAAAATTTTCTATAGTGAGGTTGTGCATGCAAAGAGATAATTAGTTACGTTTTATGGGGTCGAAAAATGGATCGTAGCAACAAACATTTGATGTTTTTCGAATTTTATGGTGTAAAACGGTTTTTTTTCAATTTCTTGCTGATATACTGTTTCTGGAAGTTCCTGGAAAGGTTCTGGACGTTCTTAGAATTACCTGGAAGTTCCTGGAAGGTCCTGGAAGGTCCTGGGAAGTCCTGAAAATTCCTGGAACTACCTGGACGTCCCTGAAAGTTCCCGGAAGGTACCAGAAATTCCTGGAAGTTCCTTAATGGTCCTGGATGGTCCTGGACGTTTCTAGAAGTTCCGAAAAATTTCTGAATGCTGCTCGAAGTTCCTGAATGTTCTTGGAACTTATCTATGTATTGGACGTTTGTATTTTAAAATGTAAAAAATATTCAATCTTCTCCGAGCTTCATTTTTCATTCCCTGAAGCGTCCTGTAATGTGTCACCCTGTTGAATTTCCATATATGTAAATTGTGTATATGCATATCCAAGCAATCTGAGATATCTCAGTAAGAACACGGATTATAAAAAAAAAAGGAAATGTTCCAAATAAGAGTTCCTTCGTTTCGAGAAGGTAAAAGACAGAACTGTCAACTTCACGTTGGGGATTACGAGGCCAAGGTCTTCAGAGAATTGTGGAACAAATTTTTCGTCGTTCTTCGTCACGTGACTTAGCCTGACGGGATTGGGTTGCCTGACTTCTGAGTGGATCGAAAACGTCAAGGCTGTTTATTCCAGAGCTGAGCTATGAAGCAGGGGACAAAGGCTTGGAAACTCCCTGACGAGATTCTTACGGATTTGAATCGAAGCGCGATTTCGTTTTCAATCTTAGAAGAACTCTCGAAGTCATGAAGACTGAATGGTTTTTCAAGATTTTGGGTTCGTTTGGTTATTTTAGTTTGTATTACGTTTTTTGATTATTTTAGTTTATATTACGTTTTTTTGATTATTTTAGTTTATATTACGTTTGTTGATTATTTTAGTTTATATTGCGTTTTTTTATTATTTTAGTTTATATTGCGTTTTTTGGTTATTTTAGTTTATATTGCATTTTTTGGTATCTCTGTTATATTATTATTTAGTTATTGATTTGTTACACTTTATATCTATATTTTGTTAACATTTTTGTTTTATCTTAAATTGACCGAATGTTATTTTACTAGGGCATAATAAAATCCACCATCATCATCATCATCATCTCGCTCTCTCATTGTTATTATTAATATTATAGTTGTTACTTTCATTATTTTCATTTTCGTTAACTCTACTTTACTTTTTATTTTATTTAATTACCGTTACTATTATCCATATTTCTTACCAGTTCTAGTTTTACGATTTTTACACAAACCTTTCTTTTTAATTATTAGTTGCAATATTTTCTGAAATATTATTTTTCTTGTTTATATTAACGCGTTGGTTTGCGATAATGTTACATTATATTATATTATATTGTTATCTTCTTTTTATGCCCGAAAGTGTGTTTTCTAGGCCATAATAAAATATATCATCGTCATCATCTCTCTCTTTTTTTCTCTTTCTATCTCACTTGCATACTTGGCACACTATACGCTCTCAGCAGACTTACCGGTACATTCTCTATTACTTATTCACTCCTTCGCATCGTTTTTCCTCGCTGGAGCTTCAATTCCGTGTGTATTGACGTATTCGTATCAGAAGGGCGTAAAACTCCTTATCTAATGAGGGAAACGACGCCGAGTGCGCCCTCTTTTTTTTGGGATTTGGTATATGCGTTGGGTTTGACTTTGTATGGGTTAACTTTGACACACTTTACTCAATCGCCATGCGCAAACCCATACACTACGATATACACACATACATATTTTTTTTAAATTTATTCGAGAGGCTTATCGTCGTTCGTCTTCGAATCGCTACCGTGGACCTCTTGACAGAGTCCTCTCGGCACACTTGCTCACTCGCCGTACAAACACACTCGACTTCAATTGCTCGTTTTTTTATTTATTTGCTTTTTTCCGTTTTAACAAACGAGCACTGAGCACACTTATATAAATAAACGAGCGGACTTCTCTAACGATTCCCGTAATACGAATGATACCGTATCTTCCGCACTGATACTTCCGGATTTCGAAAATATGAAAAAAATCAGCTCGTTCTATTGGCCCAAAATTGAGTTTGTTTGGGTTTTCTGATTTCTGGACAATGGACCAATCGTTGCTAAAACGATTCATTTTTGGAAGTGATAGTAGCTTTTTAAAAAATGGCTTGAATTTTTCAAAAATTGTTCGACGAGTTTTTCTGTTCTTGGGTTTTTTTTCTAAGTAGGAATAGTAATGGATAATAGGTTTTCTTAATCAATTGAAATGGTTCATAAAAGTATTTTTTTATTAATCAAAGTAGTCGAGCATGGTTTTTTTATTCGTGAGAAGAATTGGTAATAGATTTTTTATTTGTTAAAATAGTTGATCAGGGTTTGTTTGAATTAGTTAAAAGAGTCGATTAAATTAACTTGACATACAAAATATGAAAAAAGTGGCGAGGCATTGCTACATTTTGATTTTGAGGGTTTTGATTGGATTTTGAGGGAAATTTTGATAACAAATTTTTGATTTTCTAATAATTTTCTAATAAAAAATTAGTATTTTGATATTTTAAGAATTTAGTACTTTTAATAGTATTTTTCTAATAGATTTTTAATAGTATTTCGATTTTCTAATAATTTGAAAATAAATAAGTATTATTTATATTTTCTAATAATTTGGAAATAAAAAAATATTATTTTTATTTTCTAATAATTTGAAAATAAAAAACATTATTTTGATTTTCTGAGAATTTTGATTTTCTTATAATTTGAAAATGAAAAATAGTAATAAAATTGTTTTTTTTTTTAAATAATTTAAATAGCCATACCCTAATATGTTACACCGGGAGGTAACTGTAATCCATCAGTCCATTCTCCGAGGGCACGAGCCGTGAAGCCAGTTGACAAGCCTATCAAATTGCTTGGCTATTTGCGATCGGGCTCGTTACACGCATTACAATGATACCCTACGCCATCCACTCGTATCCGTCGCATGCACGAGCGTTGGGCTTACGTATAATACTTGATACCGGCCTCGTCATACACGTGTACACGCTCTATCACAGTACTGTACTTGAGGGGGTTATCCGCCACGCGACAATTCACCGGGCGAATCATCTCGTCTACGTCTGTATCGCATGCAACCAGTATTAATAATCAGCACGCGACCCGAGATACTCTGTCATCGCGATATTTTACAAATGTCAAAAACGATAGAAACCCATTTATTGGACTGCAGCAATTCATTGAGGACGATCGTGTGAAAATTAAATTACGATTAATTAATCGTTTATTATTGATTTATTTGTTAAACATTAATTCTCGATTGATTAATTAATTATATAAAATTATTAATTATTTAGTTAATAAATTATATTTATGAATTAATTAATTAAGTATACAAATTGATTATTATAATTCTGTTTCATTAAACGTTCATTATTATTGTAATTGAAATATCATAAATATTGTTATAATTTAATAACGATTAATCGATTTTTGTTATTAATTCATTCAATTGCAAATGTTTAATAATTTATTATTAAACAACGAATGCATTGCGATTGATTTACCGTTGGTTATTAGTTCATTTATCGAATTACAATTGATTAATAGGTTATTATTAATTAATTTATTAATTTAAGAATTATTCCATTCACTAATTCTATTTATACGTATTAATTTAATAACGATTGAAGTCGTTTTTTTTTGTTTTATGTCCTGAAAATAACCAAGGTAATCCAATTTTCTACAGTTCTTTCTTTTTCGAAACCGTGGATTTTTTAAATAAAATATTATCACTAAAATTTTTGTTTTTATTAAAACTATTTTCTGCTTTCTCCACTTTTCGAACTTTCAAAATTTTTTTAGATTTTCCCCCGTACTAATATCCCTCGTTATTATTCTGTCAATAATTAGCTTGGACCATTATTGACGAAAATTTGTTAAAAAGTTGTTAAATATTTAGAAAATGGTTTTCTCGTTAAAATTTCTAAATGATGGTTCATGAGTTGGTCTAGTGAGTGTGCCCGTTAATTTCTTAATTACGAGTAACTTCTCGATCATGAGAAAAAGCTCAATTAACTAGCACCGTTATCATAATTTTTAGGCCGTGCATCGGTTCTGCGAACGTTTGATAAATTGCCACAATCGTTGTAACCCGGGAATAACCGAGCTCGCGATCGAGTTTAAATGTGCAAGTAAGCGTACACAATCAGAAACGCGATTCACTGTAACGCGCTCCGTCCCGAGACTTTACCACGTTTAACGAGCCTCCTCCGTTACGAGAATGTCAAAATCAGCTGTGCGATCGGCTGATCGCACCGAAAAAAAAACAACGCTTGCTGTTTTTCTTTTTTACCCTCCGGCAATCGTGGGCTTGGCTTTGATGCGAATAGTTGATGAAATATTTTGAAAAAAAGCGGATTAACCATTTTTCAGGACGATTTGAGAATCCAATTGTTATTTGTATCATTTGCAGTGTAATAAACATTTTAAGTATTTATGATATAATTACTAGTTAATATAATAAATATAATTAATATATTATAAGCATTCATCATATAGTTTATTTATTTATAATATAATGATTTGTCATCTGCAAACTTAAACACTCCCGTGCTCGTTTATTTGCCGGATCCGGCAACCGGATTTAGCCCTTGTAAAAAATTGTCTAATCCGTTCATGATAAAAAAATTTATAAAAATTGATGCAATTAACGAAAGAATGTATAGAATCGATAAAATTTGCAAAAAATTGATGGAATTTGCAAAAAATGGATAAAACCGATAAAACTGACATAAAATGGATAAAACTATAAGAGATATCGATATGATTCCAACTGAACTATTGAAGTACGGCAAAAAGCTTTTCTAAGCACACTAATTGAATCTCCATAGCATAGAAGAAGCGACTTTTTGATCTATGAACTTTTGAAATATCCTGATTTTTTAAATTCCGGAAAAGTGGCCTGGAAAGTCAAAACAATTGAGTAACAGTGCTATCTCTTTTAATTATTGTTTACTTTAATGTACTTTTTTACAACTCCATTTTAGTATTATTTTTAATTAAAAAAATAATAATAAAATGGAGTGGAGAAAATAGAATTAAAAAAAATAATAAAATAAAATGAATAATAATAATGGATGGAAATTTCTCACCAGTATTGGGAATATTCCTGAAGACGAAAAATCACTGAAAATCTTCTCTAAACCTTCGCTATTTACAATTGCATTTTTCTCCAAGTTATATTCTGTTTGTCTTTTTCTGCTGTTGACGCGAAGTCGTGCCGAAACTTTTTTCATTCCGCGATGGAGGACAAGAGAAACTTCGCCTCTCGCGCATATATTTATTTCCCATGATATCGATCGATTTCAACGATTCGATATTTATATATGAATATCGTACGAAATTGTTGAAGCAGAGTACGAGCAATCTTTGTCGCTGACATAAACGATCACTCCCTCTTACTGACTCTTGACGAAGGAACTTTTGCAACTCAAAAAAGCCTGGAGGGAGGTCATGGAAAGAACCCGTGAGACCTGGATCGTATTACTTCTCGTGTAGAAAAATCCACATCGAATTCAATTCGAATCGTTATTTATAAAAAAAAAACCTTACGATTCACATGGAATATTTGAAAAGATGAATAAATAAATACATGAAATACCCGAATTAATTAAACGAAGAATAAACCAAATAAAAATATAAAAACCGTGAAACAAATAAACCGACGAAAAAAATTATTTAATAAATGTCGTAATTAAATGACGAATAAATAAATCTATTTAATACACGGATTAATTAAACGAAGAAAAAATCAAATACAAATAAGAATAAATTTATATAAGAATAGATCAAATAAAAATACAAAAACCATTAAAAAAATAGATCGACAAAAAAATGTAATAAATGGCTTTATTAAATGAAGAATAAATAAATACATTAAATTCATGGAACGTAATATTATTTTTGAGAAAGAAAAATACTCTTCTTGGTATAAAAGTGTATACCTATTTAACAAAATAAAAAAGTTGAATATTTCATGATGGTTTATTGGGGTAAAATTGAATTTTTTATCTTTTTGGGAAAATCACAAAATTAAGGTAATCAGTCGTCACCAACCATCGTCAACCCAAACACAATAACAATTGGAGAAAAGCTAAGAATTTGTTATTTCGTTTCGGCAAATCAGGAAAAACCGCAAAAATTCGTGAGCTTTTGGGGCTCATACGGTATTTTGGTTAATATCGATCCTTTTTCTTCATTGGTTCTCTCATTTCCGCTTCTCTTGCTACAGTTATCGCGTCACGTTTCCTTCTCGCGCGGTTGTTCAATTTAACCACAGGTTTTGTTTTTTACTCGCTTGAGAGAACCGAGATGTAGCTGCTGAAAAAAAAAGACAGAAACGTCAATCTCTACAGATCTCTATTATCGGGACTGAAATTGCGAGCGCACGGTGCAATGTAAAACGTGGCTATTATATTGTGCAATTTTATGGTACACGCCCAATATATTTCGTAACGCTAAACTGCCGTTTATACCTGTAAATATGGACCCCTTAAAAACCTTTTAAAAAGTTGAACGAGCTTGCCAAATAATTTTTAAAAAACTCAAAAATCATTGTTTGGGTTTGTTTGGATTGTTTGCTACCTATCCTGGAAAAAAAAATTTTGTTTGGGTTTGTTTGGGTTTAAAAATGGTCCACAAGAATTTTTGGTCCAGTTTTCACCATTCATAAGACCTGGTGTGAACGGAATATACTAGGAACCAAGCAATAATTGAAACAGGATGCAAGTGCGAAAGAGCCATGAGAATATAATTAAAGAATACTTCAAACGATTTTTTATTGGTTCATTTGTAAATTGCTGTCAATTAAAAATCTATTTGTATACCAGGAATATATATTCTTATTGTTTAAATTTTTTACAATTAACACATCAATAAATTTCCATCAATTAAAATATATTTATTTAAAACATAAGAATTTATTTTTAAAATGTGCTGAAAAAAAATTAATAAAAATGACCATCGTAGGATAAATATGTAACGAGAAATCCTGCTTCGATTACCACAAACAAAATATCGTTTAAACAAAAAGCATTAAAAAAAAAACACTTTTATGTGCTTTTTGCATCGGGACTGTACATGCTAGAAAATGTGAAAAAAGCCTTGGATCGAAAGATTAAAACGCGCTTGAAAACAATCAACAAAACTGATGATCGTTAAATAAATTTGCAACGATAAATCCTACTGCGATTACAATAAACAATGGGAATATGGTTTAAGCGAATTGTTTGATTAAATGAATCGTTTATTTAATGGATAATTAACGATTAAGCAATTCTTTAAAAAAAACAAATTGTTTAATTTAACAAAAAAATACATATTTATGATTTTTTTTTCACCGGGACTGTACATGCTAGGGAATTTGAGCAAAGCCTTGAGTCGAAAGAATAATCCTTGTTGCGTTGTCTCACGGGGACGGGAATTTCATAATCACCCGTACGCGTATTAAAACGAGCTACTATTTTAAGCGTGCCGGTAGTTTTACGAGTATTGTCACGGGGCACGTACAATGACGGTTCACAATGGTAGAACGTTCAGTCACTCAGTCAGTAAGTGAGTCAGTCATTGAACCGTGGGACTAACTTTCGTCCTCATTCGCGTTGGCTCTCGGAACTAGAAACGCACAAAACTCTTTTACACGAGCATAAATAATATTACGTGCTTTTGTGAGACCCCCTCGCGGACCCATATCCTCTTCTCTTTCGAGGTCTCTCGTTACGTTTCCTCTTATCTCCGGCCACGATTTACGACGACGCGAACTCGAAGGACTTCGCGCACTATCTTCTCGCTAAAGTTCCCAACGCTGAGACTACTCGTTCATCGTCGCCTCCGATTCGAGTTCTGACAGCGAATCGTCCGAGCCGAGTCTTATCCACCCCGAAATACCAGCGTGAAAATTTCTTTCGAAATCTCCGCATGAAAATATTCTTTATTTTCCAACGAGAACTTTTTTTAGACGATTCCTCATCATTTCTGTTGAGGATTTCAAGAACCGAAATAAATCTTTGTTTTTTTTTCAGTTTATTTGGTTTTTTGTTTTTCTTTATTTTTGAATCTTTATTCTTTTATTATTTTTTATTCTTTATTCTTCTTTATTATTCTTTATTCTTTATTTTTATCTTTTTATCTTTGTTTCTTCACATTTTTATGTAAACTTAATCTTTGTTGATTTATATTTTTATATTTATTTCACCTTTTTATTTTTGTTTCATCTTTATTGAAAATATTTTCGTCCCTCTTGAAAATCTCAAACTTTTCTATTTCTTGATTCGATTTTTGTACAGTGATTTTTCAAACTATCCACCCATTTTTTTTTCTACAGTTGACATTGTCATAGTGAATCCAGAACTAAATTATTAATCTCGTCAAAAATCAGAAAAATACTTTATCGATTTTATAAGATTTTATCTCTGGCACGAAATAAAGATAAAATAAGATAAAAAATGTATAGGTACTTATCGCCGTATGTTATCTTCGCAAAAATTCAAAAAATATCTTTTGTTATCTTATTAAAAAAATATAAATCATTGTTTTATTTTATTTACATTTCCCAAAATATTCACATCGTTCCGTACGATTTCTGATTTTTCGAACCCAACAATTTTTTTTACAAAAATGTCATTGTCACTCAGAATAAAAAAAAAACAGATTTACAATTCTAATAAATTAATAAAATTAACGTTTCATGAAGATAACAATTATTGGCAAAACAATGCATCGGAATTTTTCGTATTTGGCGTGGACAATCAGAGTCGTACCGTATCATTTGATTGTCGCGAGTGCATGCTCGGTGGATCCATCTCTGTGAGGGACCCATGGATGGAAGGGAGAACCTCGAGAGCCCTCTATAGTGTATATTGAAGGCCAGAGGCCAGCACGTTCCTCTCATTATGCTCCTCGCCTCTTCGCAAATTCTAACTGTACAATGCTTGGTAAGCTTGGATCACCCCGCCCAAGGGTCTCCGTCCGGCTCCTTCATGTTCTCGCGCTCTTGTCGGTCTGCCACATACAGGGTGTTCCATTAGAAAGTGACGACCGCAAATATCTCGGTTACGTTTAGAGTGACGAAAAAAAATTTTAAGACGAACCTTCGACGAATCTTCGATGTAGCCTTCGATGTTTAAAAATGTGTGTTTTGCATTTGGCTGCACAGATTTTTTTCCCTCCAAGTCGTGGCATTAGCCAAACTCTAATTTAATCAGTTTCATCACGACGCTCGCATGGTAATAAAATCTGTAATTTTTTTTCGTCATTTTAACCTCTTAAGAGATTATTTAATTTTTCATTTCATAAAATTCATTTCTTTTCAAAGTCATTGTTTTTCCGTTGTCAAGGTCATCATTAGATTTTCAAACGAAAACGTCATTTTTTAAATTAAGGGTTTAAAGCTGATATTCATATGAGTCCAACGACTTACGATACCATGACCTTCAGATGAATGTAACGACCTTGAAGTGACGTCATAGGTCGTTACATTCATCTGAAGAATATCAGCTATAACGTTTTAATAAAACAAAAATATGTTCCCATTTTAAAAACCATCGATACCCTTGAAATTGCAAACACACTGACCTTGACAAAAATGAATCTTTTATCATTGTACCAGCCCTTCGAAATCATTCAAATTACCTCGTGATTTTTTTTTCTTTTTATTAAAGGGATATTTGGAGTGGTATCGTTAAATGGGCCACCCTGTATATAGGAATCCACATATAAATGAGAATTGCTCGCACGTAAAAGGACCGTACCATCATTACCGTGCGTATTAATATTGTGTGAGTTAGGTCTCTCTGGTGTAACGTATTTCAATATATATACTTTCATACGTCGTAACACTGCATCCAGGCATAACATCCTCTCGGCAGAATTCCATATATTCTATATATAGTACATTTTCATATACAGGGTGATCGGTAACTCGACCTTTGCCTTGAAAGGGATCATTTTCAAGGTCATTCGATTCTCTTTAAACCCAGACAACTAAATTAAAATTTAAAAAAATTGATCATCGAATTATAGTGGTTTTACGATTTTTCGTAATTTTCAGAATCGTCACCAAAACCAAATAATTACAATTAAAATACTCTGTGTACTTAATTAATATTTTACAGTATCGATGGAATATTCAGAGTAGAATATTTAAAAAAAAATATTTGTTTACGGCAACTTAAAAAAAAGCATAAAACCATGATAATCCAGTAACAATTTTGATTTTTAATTAAAGCCATATAATCATTCAAATATGAGAAAAGTTTACAGGGAAATATATTCATATTATTATCAATTTTAATCATCAATCAATTTGTTGCAAAAATCGATATTTGGTTAATCCACCTTCAGTCTTATTAAAACTGCGACTTTTGTTAAATTTGAAAACATTCAGTACGGGAATATCATAATTGTAATTTTTATTTGGAAAATCTCCTTCAGCTATCACAATATACATTTTTTCACCCAATTTTTTCATCTCTTTGCAAGGTCATGAAAATTTGTTTCAATGGAATGGAATATTTATCCCCCTTTGGATGGTCTTATTTATTTACTTTTATTCATACTTTTCAAAGTCTTATTTATTTGTTTTTATTTATTTTTTTTTCAAGGTCAATTTATATTTTTTCTCGCAGAGTGACCTTTGAATGACCTTGAAAGAATATGCTGCTTTGTACCGTGAAATTCGGTAGAGATATTCAGGTTTTCTCTTTCTCGTGACCCACCCTGTACATAAACACACACATATATATATATATATATATATGTACGCGTGTATACGAAGAAGAGTTGGACATGAAAGTAAAAAAGCATCATGACATGCTCTCGCACCAGGGATCTCGCGGTTATTTTGTTGCGTCTGGTCTGGTGAGGTGCTTGCGGCCAGAAAGACGGCTGAACTTATTCGAGAAGGTCGGGAGACCAAGGGGAGGATTCCCTGGTTTTCCTTCTGCGGTATGGCGTGCTCGTCTTTCCTAAGTATATGTGCATACATCCGTACATCTCGGTACATAATTTCACCTCCTCTTCTCGATTTACCAGTTTGTTCTATATTCAGGATGTTACTGCGAAACTCGAGGATTCGTACGCCGAAGAACACCGAGGGAGCAAATCCATCGAGGAAGAGAAACGTCCTTGAAAACCTTTCGAAATGTTCTTCGATTTCCGAAAATCGAAAATTTTTGTTCATGGTAATGGTAATAGAGTTTATTATCCCCTAGTTCACTATGGGGTAATGGTTGTGTCGTTGCAGGGGGTTTGATTAGTTTTTTAAATGAATTTCAACCAATGGGATGATAAACAACGATTTTAATTATTTACGTTCGTACGAACTTGGTTAGTTACTTGATTAACTTAGTTTTTTCTTTGAGTAGTTGTTTAGTTCTTAAGCTCAATATCGAAGACGAAAAATAAAAAATAATGTTTTCTTTTTTATTTATTATATTTTTAATCTTTGTTTTTTTGTTTCAGACAAATCAAGCCAGATATCGGTGAATTTCTGATCGTCCACAATCTACCCCGCCATTTATTATCTTTAAACTATTGTTCTTTTTTTTTTTAATCGCTCGCCAATGATTGGCAATGACAGTATACAACTGGTGATCAATTTGAATAATGTAACAACAACAACATCAAAAACAAAAACAACGACGGCGACAACAACAACAACAACTATGCCGACAACAACAACAACAACAACAACAACTGCAGCAGCAGCAATAAAGGCAACAACAACAATAATCGTAATCACGACGACGACAACAACAACAACAATAATCGTAATCACGACGACGACAACAACAACAACAATAATAATGATAGCGAAGACGACAACAACAACAACAATAATAACAATGATAGCGAAGACGACAACAACAACAACAACAACAATAATAATAATGATAGCGAAGACGACAACAACAACAACAATAATAATAATGATAGCGAAGACGACAAAAACAACAACAACAACAATAATGATAGCGAAGACGACAACAACAACCACAACAACAATAATGATAGCGAAGACGACAAAAACAACAACAATAATAATGATAACGACGACGACGACAACAACAACCATGAT
>JAPYZJ010004492.1:0-16461 GCA_030522765.1 Ophioninae sp. B BG-2022a | reverse complement strand
TAAACGGTCACCGCACCAAGTATCAGCCTCTCTCGATGCTGCTTAACTTCAGTGATCGCCCGAGCCGCACTCCGACCGCCCAGCCACCAGCGTCGGTCTCAGCAATAATTATAATTTACATAATACAATATTAATAATAATAATAATTAATTAAAAATCGCTCGGTAGTCTACGATGAACTTTCGAACAAAATTAGCGAAAGTTAATCGCGATAACGAAGAAAAGGTCAACGAGTAAACAATTAAAAATCGTCAGGTAACAACGATTATCGGAGCCAAATTTGAACGCTCCCGTAACCGCAAGTAAAAGCTAATACGCGATGCGTGTAATAAGGGCGGATGTACGCTGGACTCGAGTACACGATTGCCCGGCCTCTATAAACTATATACTGTATTATCGAGCTGCACTTAAATCGCCCGTTCCGTATGCGAATAAGCGAACACAAGAAGCTAAATCTGTGGGTTGACCGCGACCCGGCCACTTATTTGCGGACCGTGACTGCAAACGTTAAATTAATGAGCGAAGCAACGTCGGGACAGAGAGAGAGAGAGAGAGAGAGAGAAAGGAAAGGAGACGCTCGATTTTTCCACCGTAGTATTACATTAATATTCCGATGTATATTCAACACGCCCCTTTGCAGTTAATTTGGATTAAGGTATTACTGAGAGAACCGTCGGGACAAAAGTTAGTACAAAATGGGGGAAATCGTGGATTTATGTGTTTGGATCGTACCGTACATAATTAGCCTTACTGGTAACTCGTTTGATAATACATTAACAATTTGAAATTTTTTGTAACAAATCCAAACAAAACGAGTTGAAGTCAAACCCAAACAAACCAAATTCGAGTCAAACCCGAACAAACCGAATTCAAGTCAAACCCAAACAAACCACCCAAACAAACCGAATTCAACTCACATCCAAACAAACCGAATTCAAGTCAAACCCAAACAAACCGAATTCAAGTCAAACCCAAACAAACCGAATTCAAGTCAAGCCCAAACAAACCCAATTCCACTCAAACCTAAACAAACCCAACTCAACTCAAACCCAAATAAACCTAATTCAACTCAAACCCAAACGAACCAATTCAACTGAAACTCAAACAAGCCCAATTTAATTCAAACCCAAACAAACCCAATTCAACGACATTACCTGACGCTCGACTGAGCTTTCATCATTGACTGTACATCCGTTCTATCAAGCCCACCTCGTTTGATTTTTTAATTATTTCCTCGTAATTTTTTTCCACCTCATCTTCTTTTTCGATGTTGTTTTCACGCACACTGTGCCGGGGCTGAAAAACCTGGAAAGGAAAAAAAAACCAGCATACACGCGTGTACGAAGGACGGAAGAGTGAAAAGAGTCCAGATATCATTAGTCAATGCTACAACGTTCGAATTCGTCCCTTATACCATAGGCTTGTACTATTTGTTATCTCCGAGCACTACGATCCCACAGGTATCCTACAGGTACCTTTGCGAACGATTCTTCCTTGAGTGAGTCATTGTAATCACGTTAGCCTTGTGTAAGACCGTACACGAGACGCGCGCTGTATATCAGAGAAAAAGAAAGAGGGAGAAGAAGGACATCATCATTTTGTGTCCCCCGCCCGGTCTATCCTATTCCTATTACGTATTTGAACTTTGCTGTTTCTATATGTGTATATATATATATACTAAACTCTAGATCACTCTAAGACATGTTCTCGTTAGATATGACATATGGGATGACAAGCCCGGACGACTCTCAGCTGGACACGAGATTACGTATACATTTCGTGTCTTTTATCCTACGCACGCGCTCAATGGCAGAATTATACACACGGGCAACCAAGAGGAGGACGTTTTAAGGGGGGGACCGTTTTGAAGGAGACAGAAGAGCGCGAGCTTTTTCATGATTTTTTTCAAATTTGTTGAAACTCATCGAAATGTTCTTCTTTTCGTCTATTTAAAGATACGTTATTCCATTTTGTTAAAAAATATATAAAACAACAGTTGATACACAATAAACAGCACAAATTTACAGTACCCTAGAAAACCCTAGTTCGATTCTTCTAAAAGAGAAAATTACTTTACTTTACTTCTTATCACTTTCATTATTATATTTTGTGATATCTAAAACTGTTATACCACTATTATTTGATTTAACAGTATTCTTTGTTAATTCGAGATTAATCTATTATACAAATAATTTACATTATCGCTACAAGTATAAAAAAATTTGCCTCATGGTAGTTAACAGGGCATCAATAAATAAACAATCAATAAATCAATCTCTCTGTAACCCATCTCAAAATAAACGCAGTCAGCGAAGAGCCTTGCCAGTCACTCCTGCTGAATCCCATTTAATTTTCCCGGGGCAGTTGGCGCAATAATAATTACGAGGATAATTGCCCTGAAGAATCTCTCGGGTTCACTTGGTGAGCAGAAAAGAAGATCTCGACGGGGTTGGTATACACGACTGGCGCATAGTCAGTCCTGACACCGCGCAGTCCCGGAATTTAAAAAAAAAACGACGAGAAAACCGTCCTCTTGATTCTCTTTCCTGGTGCGTCGCGAATTTTTCCCAAAGAGATACAGTGACGGAGGATGGCAAGAGAAGCAAACGGCTTTTCTCGAATCGCCAAGCTCGCATTCCGGAAGTATTCAACGAATGAATTTCTCTACTTGTTTTCTTTTTGTGTATTTATAACCTCAAATATACGCAATAAAAAAAATTACCGATGTGCTTTTCTAGTAGTAGTTTTTATTTCCATGACCTCTGTGACCTTTTACAAAGCGAATTGTGAGAGCATCTTTCTCTCTTACAAACTATTTACTTTACATCTATTGCCTTTTTTACACTATAATTAACCTAAACCGAATTCGTAACTCCCGCTTCGCCAAAACCGGCGCCGGATTTGCGAGGGTCGAAAAAAGGCCTAAAAACGGCCATTTTCGAATATCTTTTTTTTTGGCAGAGCTATCAAACTTTAAGTGCGGGAAAAAATATCGACTGGTGTATCCAAACTTTTGAGCGGTAGTGTACATTTTCTAAAAATGTCTAAGAATCGTATGAGTTACGACGAATGAACAAGATTTCCTTTCAATTATTAGAATAGAATAAAATTGCACTACTAAAAATAAAAATCGCCGTTTTTATTATTTTTCAAAACGTCCGAATCGAATTAATAATTAAATCGAATGAATATTCATATTTCCATTAAAACAGCGATACCGAAATGAAATAAAATTAATACGATGTATTAAAAAATAGAATTATTGAAATGAATTAAACTTAAAAAAAAACTCTACAGGCCAATCTCGTTTTTTTTTTAAATTCGAATAAAATACGAATATAGCAATGAAAACGAAATAGGTAAATCAGAATTAGGGATCCATGTATTTTTCTCCTTATCCCCATAAAATCCATATATTAGAAGTGAATAAAAAAAAAAGAAAGAACGAACGAAAATGAATGTTGTTACTATCGGAATAAAAGCAAGAATTTCTGGGACGCAATCGGGACGTATATTCGGTGCAATATAACGCCGCAAGCACGATAATGGAGAATCTTCACAGTGTATTTACGAGGACAGGGACCTGACGTTAAATGCCCCAAGGATTAGCGATATCACCGGATAATTAAAATGGACGCCCGCGGAGTTGTAATTATCCGTTGGTGCGCGCGCGCACGCGCATACCAGTTTCACGTATACCCGCGTGTCCGCGTACACCCTTGGTAAATATATATTTGTTTGGAGTGACGGGTTTGGGGGAGAGACCGAGACCTTATTTAAATCTTTGCGTTAAGATCGAGCGTATTCATTTATTAAGCAACATTTGTGAGCCCGAGCGATATCACGCGCGCGGTACTGCGTTACGATCATTTTAATGTTGGAATATACTTCGCGGCGCAAACTCCTTCGCGCACCCTCCACCCCGCCCGCCCTCCTTCTCGCTCTCTGCCGCCACGATCGCTGTTCCGATTCGAGGTGGAACTGATAATTGCGAGATTTACCTGCGCCGTAGTTAATTTAATAGACACACGAGGCCGCGAGGCTCGCAGCGTGTAGCGCGCGCCCTCGTACGACTGACGTTTTATGCATTTACCAGTTTCGAGAGCTCGGCGATACGATCGGCCGATACACGCCTGGGGTATCCCGAGTCCCATAGGAGAGACGCACTGTCGAATCACTTTTGTTTCAAATTTACGATATATGAACGCAAACCCTCAAACTTAACGATTTTATTATTAACACTCGTCATTAACAAAGTCCTCGTTATTGTTTTGTAGGTTATGTATGTTTTCGAGAGTTCGATCGTGTTTTACGAAAATCGAATATTATCGGATATTCTTGTATCAAGGCTGAACACCATTTTTCCACCGTCCGATATTGCCGGACTATTTTAATATGAAATAACGAAACGATTGATTTTTTCGTGATAATTGTTTATTTATCGAACGATTCAAGTGCTACTAATTATTGATACTGGCGATCATCGAAAATGAAAAAACGACGGTTTTCTAGTGGCGACATCTTGCGGCCATTTTGTGAAGTAGAGAAAAAATGGGAAGTTGGAATCTACAATGCCGACTCGGAGTACGTCGGATCCTTTTACAGCACCATGAATGCCACTGAAATGAAAGCTAATTATAAATCGATAAATAAAAACGATAATTTTCTTTGAAGCGAAAATGTCACGACTTTCACAATTGGTTACGGCGCAGCGAAACGCGCGGTGACCCAACCGAGTATGGGTCTCGCCTTCCGATTCGATCATAATCGATAATCACGAGGAGGATGCATCTATTTCGACGGATTTTTTCTTCGATTTCAGGTGAAAGGACGCATCCTTCGAAAACGACGATTCACCGATGTCCTCGTCGTTGCTTTATCCGTGATACGCTTTTTTTTGGTAATTCGCCCGCAACCCCCCTCTACCGTTCTGAAGGTTATAACAAAACGGCGTATAGGTTATTACGCGTACGAGCGATCGGTCGATCTACCGAAAGTAAATTTGTTCAGGCTGTGTCAAGGTCACATCGTAAACTACGAGATGACGATGCGTGTACACGAATTAATTATTGGGGATACACGATATTTATACCAGAAGAGACGGCTGATTGAAAAACCGACAACACCTCTTTTCTCCTTGAACGCACTCCGCTTGAAATGTCCACGCGCGCGCGCGCGCGATATGTGTTTCTTTTTTCATTTTTCGTTATACGTACACGCGGCTATTTTACATAAGCCGAGAGCCGAGCCTTATTCATACCCATTAACGACTGGTCTCATCCTTTGTTATTTTCCCCTCGCGATCTAAAGTTCATCGCGTACGCGGATCGACGTACTTAACGGCAGTCGACGTATCGGGATATACATATGTATGTATACACGCATTAGTGTACCCTCCAGAGATGTACACATCCATGGGCGGGCTACATTCATGTAGACGTCACTAGTCATTAAAAACGCGTTTTCCGGTACGCGTAGGTAGCTTGTACAAAAAACGTTGGCCGCAAATGTTTATGTGACGCAACGAGATATCAGTCAATCGGGGGTACCAATTGATAATCGAAAATTCATGTTTTTGTCCGTCGTACGGGATTTTCGACGTGAGCCTATTTTTAGAGCTTGATAAACCTACGTGTCTCGTACGTTTGCGTAATACGTAATTTAAACTTGGCTATGCAATAATTGATTGAATATTTTTTGTACAATCGACCGATGGAATAAAACAACAAATATATCGTTTAAATTCAAACAAATAATATTTCATTTTAACGGAAATAATTGATATTTTGTAAAATAGAACGATCAATAATATTTTTGGGAATTACTTTTATTTCCTGACGTCCATTTTTACGTTGAAAAAGTTTTTAATAGATATACTATCTAACTAATGAGTTATATTACCGGAGTCACATTTCCTTGGACAAATAACCTGTCGCGTAGCGGATCACTCAATCGGTCAAGTAAATATTTCTGTTACCGATCGAGGAAAACTTGAAACTTCGTAAACTCACGATTTATGGGTAACATTGAACTGACCTTTTAATCAGTAACGTACTGTTTTCGCCTCATTCGCGCCACGAAACTTCGAGCACGTATTTCGATATTTTTACTTTCACGCGAAGAAACAAAGATACACCCTTCCGTCATAGGGAATTTTTTTGTCGAAGCAAGAAAGTTTTGTGACGCGCATGCGCAACAGCGAAACTACGAGCGTGCCTTTATTTCTCCACTTCCGGCGCAAGCTCGTTCTTTCAACGATTCAAGATGGCTGATCAGGTACGTTCACGATATTAACTGTCGTCGGTGTGCAACGTTTCGGCGTGTCGTATTTGAGGAATATCATTGTACGGAGTGCTCGAGTGTCTTTATTTGACCGAATTATCGAATTTATTGGAATTCAACACAAACTGGCCTGTAAAATGTACGAAAATTAGCTTCCTCTAAAGAACTCACGGACACGTGGTTGGCGCGTCGCCCCGTCACTTTTCCAGTTTCGTGCTTATGATTTCTCGTTGAATTATCCGCTGAACAACCACTTTCATCAGAAATTTGATTTTTCTCGAGTCACGCGCTCCTCGAGTGATAAAAATACAGAAAACGTCAACATAACCTCGCGACTCGGCGAGGACGCTGTTATACCACGATCTATCGAGTTTTAACCTTCTCTCCCTTTCTCTCTTGTTTCACAGACCGAGCGCTCGTTCCAAAAGCAACCTACGGTCTTCTTGAACCGTAAAAAGGGACTCGGACCCAAGTCCCGCAAGCCTACTAGATACAGCCGCAATGTCGGTCTTGGATTCAAGACGCCGCGTGAGGTGAGAGCACGTTTCTATGCTTGATAATCATCATCGACAAATTCGTTCCTGCCAAGTTTGCTGAACTCATTGCTATTTCGATTTAGATTTGTCACATAAGTATCGGAACTTTGCAGTCTCCGATTTTCCAACTTTTGCTATTAAACTCCACCGATCAACTCAAATAGCAACTTTTACTATTTCAAACTGAAATTTTTTGTGACAATCGTTAAACTCATATTCTAAACCTTGGTAAATTGAACACAATGCTTGGTGGTGAATCGCTAAACCCAGGTGAAGTATTCGAATGATGAAACGTCGAATCCTTCGTTTTCTCATCGCATGTTTTTCCTTCTGCAAAGGCCATCGAAGGATCCTACATTGACAAGAAATGCCCGTTCACCGGTAATGTCTCCATCAGAGGGCGTATCCTGACCGGAGTAGTGCAGAAAATGAAGATGCAACGGACCATAGTAATTCGCAGGGATTATCTTCACTACATTCGCAAGTACAACAGATTTGAGAAGCGTCACCGCAACATGAGTGTCCATCTCAGCCCCTGCTTCAGGTTCGTCTTTTTCCATTGATTATAATTGTTAATGCTTGGCGAATCCCGTTCCTTCTCTACTGCACGATTTCCAAAATCCTTACGAAGCTGCGTATGATGATACTGACGACGGTCTTCTGAATACAAATTGAAGCTAACTTAATCGTCAACTGATCACGTCTCGTATTCGCGAATTGTAGATTTTTCGCGATCCTAACTCGGGCCTGAGTCAATATTTGAATATCAACATTTTGGCTTGCAAATATTTACTGATGTATATTTTGGCTCGCAGGGATGTCGAGATCGGGGATGTGGTAACGATCGGTGAGTGCAGACCACTCAGCAAAACGGTCAGATTCAACGTTCTCAAGGTTACCAAGGGTACCGGATCGAAGAAGAGCTTCAAGAAGTTCTAGAATTCGCTTCAGGCAAGTCCCATCAATGTTCCAACTACGATATCCGCTTATTCGATTACATTGCCTTTTTTTTTTTTCCTTTATTTGCCCATCAATGATGAGTTTGACGACGGTCTTCTGAATACAAATTGAACGACGCTATCGTCTACTGAAAGTTTGAAAAACACCGCTCCGGTATTTACACCGGTATAACATCGCGCGTTATTTATTCTGTAATATTTCGTTCTTTTTTATCCAAATTCAGATTTCGTTCCAAAGTTCGAGGATTCCCGGAGTTGACGAGGCACCCGTGACGATCCGCTGCACCTACATCATCGAGTAACCCCGAAAAAAAACAATGTTTTCTACCGATTCTCGTAAATGCGCGGAAGGGTGAGAGGGTGGCGTCGTCGGGAAAGAAGTTGAATAAATTTCTTTTCGCGTAATACAGAGGTGTCCGAGTGAATCTCCAAAAAGCATTTTTGTTCTACGGAAATTCATTTATCGTTTCTCCTTTTTTTAAAAATACTGATTGAAAGAGCAGCACCGTTCTCTAATTGCTGAAAAGTGTCCAATTTCGGGAAATGGAGTTTCTAGATGTAAGCCACGCGTCGCCGCTGGAAGTCGACCATTTGTGAGAGAGCGTGCACGGCGGGCCACGAACATCCGGAAGTTTCGTTCCCGGATCGTCGTTGCAGTCTGTGTCGTCTCTCACGATCGTCACCAATTCCTCCGGCAGAGCGTTCAACGAATGTTGCACGTCGGCGGGCAGCGAGTTCGTTGTGAACTTTACCGAATCCCTGAGCCTAATCGGGTCCCTAGAGGACGACGTGGGATTTTTCATTTGCTGGGAAACTGCTGCTTCGTCCGGTGCACCGCTCGTTTGTTCCGGAAGTCGCTCGTAACTGTGCCGATTTCGGTCGAGACGGTTCGACTTCCTGGCGTTCATCCATTCCGGTCGCTTCGGCCTCTTGCGTCCTCCCTTCACCGTTGATTTGTGCTTCGCTGGTTTTGAACGATTACTGGGACGTTTCTTCGACTTCACTCGCTTCGACGATCCGACAATGGTAGATTTGACCAGAGTCGCGTTCACACTCGGTCCGTTACGATCCCGATCTTTTCGGATGTTCAGTCGCGACTCGCGAAGACTCGCGGCAGCGAAGTCGATCGGTACGAGTTCTCTGATCTCCTGCGGAACCTCGTATCGCTCCGTCGACCTATCGGCCGCAGTTTTCTCGAATCGTCGCGTATCACTATTCTTCAGACAAAACAAAATAGTTCTAGACACGGAAGAAATTCCTTCGTGGAGAGAAATTTAACACGTTCCTATATTTTTATATCTCGAAAGCAACGAAATTGATTAAGTCGTGAATTTCAATAAACCGTTTAGATTTTATTATATTTTTCTGGTCAATTTTACTCTGAGAATATTGAATTACGAAAAGAGACAATCAATACGAAGTCGTTTAATTTTGAAATAAGTAATATAACGTTTCAAATATTCATGTGTGATTGGGTGTTCGAGTTACGATCACGTTTTTTAATTACTATTTTGACCTCAGAAAAATGTTCACATCAGTAAAAAGATAGTGTCACGAAAACAGCAAACGTATGAAAAAGTCCTATCAGTTATGAAATAAATGTTACATTTTCTCCATCCAATTACGTGTCGGTGTTTTATGTTTTTTTTAAATTTGATTTTGAGGTAAAAAGGTACTTTTCCTTTTATTACAAATTCATATCACCAAACTGGTGAGGCACTCGCAATTATTAAATCGAAATGACTTACCGCAACGAAAACGCACAATGAAAAGACACTGAGAGCGCCAAGAAACATCATGCCTCCTCGGGCATTCGTTCGCAACGCAGAATTACGCGTAAGCCGCGCGTGACTGTTCCTTGGGCGATTAAAAAGCCGTCAATCTCCTAATCGCTACGGTACAGAGCTCTGGAAAAAAAACGGTCCGTGCTCTGCAGCAAGAATGGTTTCGATAAGAGCACCACTAAAATTAACCACAACTCCACGAGGTGCGGAAAACAACTGGACACCGATTCCAATAAAAACACACTTTCTTACAGTCGTATAATCCTTGCCACATAAAATATTGACAACGCCTGAAGTTTCAAAAAATATATTTTCATGTTTGTCACAAATATAAATTGCTATAGGTATAAAAAGAAACAAGAGCAATCTTCGACGCATTTATCGTTGGCTCAACCATCGATATCCGTTTGGATTAGTTACGCGCCATTTTCTACCGATGGCAGATCTAAGCTGGATCGACGAGTAATATCAATCGTAAGATACTGCCCGGAAAGGCGCGAGTAAAGACACAAAAGTGATGCGATAAAGTTCATCGCACGGTCATCGATCCTCTGTCCTTTTACGAGAAACTGGAATCATTGACGCACCAGATCTTTTGAAGTCTTTGGGTACGCTACAGAAAGGCACGTGTGTGTTTCCTCCATCTTCTACTTCTGAATAGTCCATTCCCGCACACCAAAGCGACAGATCGTCTGTACACGCGTATAAATTACTTTTTTTTTTAATGCTACGAAGAACTTTCCTATTTCGACGATCATCACTATTTAGACAGATAATTTTCTCCGGTCACGACTAAAGTGCATTGAGCGACTTTGCGTCAACCGTAGTAGCTTTCGATGACCTCTCCGTGCACAGCAATGCCTCGATCAACCCGTCGACAGAACTTCCATGAAATAAATATCGCAGTGATCCACAAGTGCGTTTCGTCAGGGGAAGATTCTTTTTCAGAGTTTTTCAGGCCGGAGTTTCTTCCGCAATGTAAAAGATGTAAATGAGAGGACCAGCGAAGACGAGAAGGGATACCCCGAAAAGGTGAATCCATGAGAGGCCCCAATCAGCGCCTGAACACTTGAACGTGTCAAGCGTCGTCGCGGTTTGCGCGATAGACGATCTTTCATCAGGGTTCTCATCGCCAGCGAGTAATTCGTCCATCTCCCCGTTACACAAGCGTCCATCGGTCAACTCGCTATCAACGGGCTTGTTCAGAGGCTCGCAAACCGAATTCAATATTATGTCGTTGATCCCCATGGAGTTTTGACGTGACGTCGAGGCTGCTGGTGTGGATCCCAGAATCAATGATTCAACGCACCTCTGGGGTTCTGCCGACGGGCCTGCAGAGGACAATGCCGCTTCTTCGCACATAGGGTTCGCCAACCCGCTCTGATGCTCCTCCACATAATCGATCAGAGTTTCCGTCAATAAAGAGTACGGCTGGACTGGCACTTTTATGTACCGATGAGCGAATATCTCGTTCTCCTTGTGTATATTGTTGATCCTCTTCAGTTCGGATATCTAAAAAATTGATTTTTTGGTGTGTTTTATTCAAAGTCTGCAAAATCAGATGATTTTCTTTTTTTTTCAATTAAAATTTGCAACACCGGATGAATTTTCCTGATGTTTCATTTGTCAGTGCAAAAAATGATTGTTTTACATCGGAATGGATGGGGTTGATCGGCTCTTTTAACGAATGAACTCACGGTACATCGATATCTCAAAGACAAAGCCTGCAAGCTATCCTCAGGTCCGAGGGCCACTTTTATCACTTCAACTTTTCTCGGCACTGCTTTGCTCACTCTCTTGAGCTCCAATGGAATGTTTTCTTGTTCTTCATCCTCGTCGTCCGAATACAAGAATACGTAGTGCGGAGAGCCATCTCTCTGTGCGCCACGCTGGTAAGCCTGTCTAGAACGAGAGAGAAAACCATGGGAATGAATTTAATATAAATTCATTGCTTTTTATAATAAAGGCTATTTTTCGCGAGAACCGTTCAATTAGATTTTTTATATCATTATTTAATAAGCGAGTTTGTTTGGGTTCATTTGTTATTGATCATTAAAATCTATTACTAAGAGGCTCATTTTTTTAAAGAAATAAAGCAATTGACAGAAAGTTTTTTTTGTCTTTAGACTGAGTCAGATAAAATCAGGGAAACGAAAAGAAATTGAACAAACGGTTCAACCAATATTAATAATCTCCCTTTATTCTATTGTTTATAATGACCCCATACGTTTATAATGACCACTGTTTATAATGATTTCCTTTCTTCCATTGTTTGTAATGATCCCAACCAAACCCAAACAAACTCGTGTTATCCGTTTTATTAATCGCGATCGATCGATCTGCCCACGTCGCCAGTAGTTCACGAAGATCACACTCGAAAAACAAAGAAAGGAGAGCAGAAAAAGTTACGCGGGTCACAGCATACCTGCTCATTTTTGGTTGATCGGTTAAGTTCACGATTGACTTCTTCTTCATTTTCCTATGCAGTGACAGTCGCGAGTTCTACGCGTTTTCAGAGATCCTTAATTCCATATCTGTTTCGGGTGAATCGCTCTAATTGACGAAACGCGAGCTCTTCCACGCGTCCGTCGCGCAATCCCGGATATGTCAAGCGCGACGCGCGAGGGACATCCCACCGCGAACTGATCTCCCTCGTACCGAGTACTTACCATTCAATCAGATACACGCGTACTCCGCCACGCGCGCACACGTCGCTCGAACGACAATAGAGAACACGCGAAAGAAAAAAATTCGCGACACGAAAACGTCGTGCATTACAGCGCTGTCAGCGTCGAACCAAGGAGGTTAGGTTTCATACGCCGAAACATCGCAACCTAACCTTATCTCGATGCTCAAGAGTTTGAGAGCGCATAAACAGCTGAGTTTCGCTTCGGCATTGCTCGTCTCGTAATATGTGGCAATTGTTCGTCTTTCTCTAACACTCGGAAGAAATCCCGAGTGATCATTGTGAATCTTTTGGCAAAAAACTTTTCGACGGACCGTTTTCAAGATGATGAAATACGAGGAAACGAACGAGAGACTCCGCGACACTTCGCGGTGCGCCGGAGTTCGTGCTGACCTCAAAATGTGCCTCCTCGAAAGTGACTGCTGCAAAATCGTTAGTTCATTTTTATGCGAGTTAAATATTTCGTTTTTTAGTACTATTCCACAAAATTTAAATAATCAAAATACGTTTATCTTCTTTCAAAAAAAGAACTAAGATCGCAAATGAGATAATTGACACATTAGCTTTCTGAGCCCAAAAAAATCTAAACAAGCGAAATCCTTTTATCTTTTCAATCTTGTGAGAGAAACTTGCAAATTTCAAATAGAAATATTTGAAAAATTAACTTTTTAAACCTAAATTAATCAACAAACGCAATACTCGATAATTTTTCGAATTCCACGAAAAAAAAACATTGCAAAAGTCCGAATTTAAAAAAATGAATAGTTGTGTTCCCAAATCCAAAAAGCTCACACGGGATTAGGCATTTTATTTGAATAACTGAAAAATCAAAATTCAGCTCAGCAATGTTGTTCTCGATCGCCTTTGACGAAAACCTATGGTTTCAATAACTCCATACAAGAGGTCTACATTTTCTTGCAGTTTCATCGCACCCCTCGAGAATGTCTGCTCACCAGTGATGGAACGGTGCCTGACGAATGTTTCGCCCTCCGTCAAACTTTCTTCGAGTGCAAACGATCCATAGTGAGTATAAACCAGTTACCTCTAGACAAGACATTTTCACTAAAGATCGCTGAATCAATGCCACGTTATTTCTCAGATTGACGGTCGCAGAAGGTTTCGAGGGGTTAAAGGATACTGACCTTTCATACAGCAGCTGTCAATGATCCATCGAGTTGACTAATCAACTGTACAACCAACTCCTCAGTCCTGCCGTGCATAAAATTCCAAATAGGAAAAATGTTTGCCGCTCGTTTCAGTGGTCAAAGTGATTTATTTTGTCATAGCGTTTCCTTTTTTGCCATACATGATTCAATAAAGTATCATCGTTGAGCTTAATCGAAATAACGGGCTACGATTGTGTCATCGTGATAAAATTGTTCGTCCCTTCTTCGACAATTTTATTATTTTCGTCGTTTTATTTTCAAGTCTCAATTTTCGTCTCTTTCGTTTATTGCAATTGTATTTCAAAATTGTCGTTTACAAAAATTAGCAATGCGTAGCAAAAACGTTTTTGGATCCAATGGTCGTTTCGATGTGTTTACGTTTCAGGGTTGAGTACTCTTGTACAAACGGGATCGAGGCTCGCGGCAGAGGAATTCGCAAGAATGCCTGATAGAACCACTCTTACGATCAATATTGTGTGTGTGTTTTTTTTTGTTAGCCATAAAAGAACTGTGAACATTGCAAAAAGGAGCGACGCAATGCGAAAAAGTGCGACGAAAGAATCGTTTTCGAGCGAGAAGCTTCCGGCAATGGCCGATGGCGACTTCCGGTACGCGTGCGTCCGCGAAACGAAATACGACACGCAGCGAAATAATATTAATAATCTCGTCTCGTGACGCACACACGCAATGTTTCTTTTTTTCTTTTTCTATATTATACAATCACAGTTGTTTTTTTTTTCTTTGCGTTTAATCGTATAATATAATTATGTATGTTGTGCATCGTGCGTTAGCGCGATGATAAACACACGTGAATCACAGTACAATTGCAAGGCTGTTAAAATAGACTCGAGGGCTCCTTGTTTCGTGGTCGGTTAGTTTTCAGTAGTGTCTCCCCTTTTTCAGTTTCGTCCGCTTTTATCTCTTTTTTTAAATTTTTCTCTTGCGGTATGACAAAATGATTAATCATCAATAAAAATTCTACGCCTATGGAATAATATATTATATTATTATTGTTATCAATCGTTATTACTATTATTGATGTTAAATATTAGTCAAAAATTGCGCCTGCGCAATTGTCTATTGTCTGTAACGCAACAAGCTTATTGACTCTAGTAGTTGTCTCCGTATCTCTATATTTATCGATACGCTAACTATCTTTATCGTAATGACGACTCTCGTAGACCTCTTTAAAATGGATTTTATAATTTCAACTTCGAGCTTCTAAGATCCTTGAACATTGTGCCTAATAACGAAACCAACCGTATCTCACGCAACTTCGAGTTGCGGCAGAGTCGCTAATCTTTTTTTCTTCGATATCTCGTTAACTCTTGCCAAAAGCGTTTGAGACTAATCCTTGGACGAAAAATTTCTCTATTGTATAATTCTCACTCTCTCTCTCTCACCGGAGATGGCCGTTCGAAATTCGCGGTATTCCCTCCGCACTTATGCTCGAGTATATGTTTCAATGATAAAACCGCCGCTACGCGAATAAGGCGCGACAATCGCACGAATGATTTTCTACAGTATAGATCGCGTTTGCGTAGCGTGACACGTGATTCCTTTTTCCCCCTTTCCTTTTGATATCACAGCTCATCAAACATGATATGTCGTTAGTATTGTAGAAGCCGTTGTAAAAATGTATTTTTTTTTCTTGTCCTCCGCGTAAGTTTTTTTTCGCTTCAATGCACATTTTTTTCTGTTACGAGAGAGCGGGTTCATGGTGGAATTCGATAAATATAATCCCAGCAAGCCACGAAATTACGGAAAATCTTGATTCCCGCTGCGCAGCGCTGCGGGCGCTTTGCACAGGAGCGCCTAGTGGCAGAAATGAACACTTCGCATTTTCCGCAATATCCAAGACTACATCCATTTTTTATTTCTGACTCCAGTGCACTTCGACATTTGTAGAATTAACCTCTCCAACCCCACTCTCTCGCTCTCTCATTTTTCGTGTACGTTTTTTTGTTTTTGTTTGTTTTTTTTTTCGTTTTTGCTTCGAGTAGAAAATTTGAACGCTACGCGCAATAGCCAACGATCGCTCGTCTATGTTTATCGCAGTATATACGCTTATATCGATGAAGGAAAAAGATAATAGTGAAGAATGAAAATCAGAAGCACACCGACGGCCTGTAAAGACCCGTGTAACCGCAGAGACGAGCCCTCAAGGCAGGCAATAGAATCGCCGCGGCAGATAAATTATCCTGTAGCTGAGAACACTCGCATATCAGCAAATACATCTTGTCGCCCTGGGACATCGATTTGTGCAGCGTTATACGCTTCAGTCCCACGGACTTCGGGAGATAACGATACATCATGCGTGCGCCTGAAAGCAACAAGAAAAAAAAGAACAACAGCAGTTCCGAGGAACACGAAGCTCTCGTTGAAAATGACGTCATTCGAAGGGAGTCGACGAGAATACGCGAAAGAACGGTACGAGGTTGGACGCTTGCGATAATCTATTAGACGGTTGCACCAAATTGAATGGCGTTTTCACCAAAACGATTTTCGGTATTTCCGGATGGCTTTAACCTAATTTCTGTACTTTTAGAACGGTAAGTGCAATGAGCAAATTTGTTATTAAGGGAATGACGAAAACGCTGGAAACTTTCAACGCGGCCCCTCGATACGTCGGTAGTGACAATTGTGCAGTTTTGAGCTGCGAGTCACTACCGACGGATGGCGCCACGCTCGCGATTCGGCCCCGAAGCCTCGACATTTTTGTATGGCTTTAGCACACTGCCACAAAACACATACCTTATCAACGAATGTCATAAACCATGAGACGATAATAAATCATCAAATAAACGAAACATTCGAAATTACAGCTGTTGCTTCCGACCTGTCAAAAAATATATTGTTACTTGAGAAGGACGCGACCGCATTCGGTGAAAACGAGCAATGCGAGCTACTGCGCCACCTGTGAGAAAATCGCTGAACTGAATTTTCTTAACGGTCGATAAGATTTTGCGCTCTGGTGGTACACTTTTGTCACATTTATGTGAAAATTTTCAAAAGCCAATTTCTCTGCCATTTTTTCATAAAAATCGA
>JAPYZJ010004491.1:0-20262 GCA_030522765.1 Ophioninae sp. B BG-2022a | reverse complement strand
CAAAAATCGATGGTCCAACTTTGAAATTCTGCCAAAAATCGAAAAATCATCGGATTTCAATTATTAAAAAAGCATTTTGAAGAGAAAATCATAACGAAGCGATTGAGCACAGAGTGGAGTACCGAATCCTCAAGGAAAAAAAGTTATCGATGATTTAGTGAAAAAACTTATTTTCCCCAAAAATCCAAAAAAATTTTGTATTTTTTATATATTTTTAATTGGTTCATTTCCATGTAATTTTATCCCCTGAGCACGAATCCACCATTAATTTCTCCCAAAACTCAAAACTTCCAAACAAAAACCAAATCAAATCCCAAAAAAAAAAGGAAATAACAAATTCTGAGGCTTAGGGGTGGAATGGCCCGGTACCGGGCGGTTTCAGGCAAATATCAGGAACGTCACGTAGGTGAAGTTGGGTCTGGGGGCTGTCCAGAGAGGGAGGACCCTTTCCCAGGCTCTCTATCTCGTTGTCTAGTCGGGTCGCGCTGCCGGCTTGTTCATAAATAATATCACCGTTCATTAGCCAGGAAACCCGCATCACTCGTCGGGAGACAGAGAGACGACGGGGACAAAACAGCTTTTGCGTTTCCGCGCAAGACCTCTCTCAACCTTTCTCCCCCCCTCCTTTGCCCTTGACAACCGACTCTTCAAAACCGTTTCTATACATATACATACATATACATATATACATATATATATATATTTATATATATGTATATATAATCTTCCCACTCGCGCGCCATCTCGTAAATTAGCTCGAAGTTAATCGTTGTAGGCGTTATATCACGATGTAGGATTGCACGAGAAGAGAGTGCACGAATATACGTAGACGCGTGCCAACACAAATACACAGACTGGTGGCTGATCGTTAGAGCCGTGTGAGAAGATCCGACGGAGAGGGACCTTTTTGGGGGAGGGGGGATGCGAGAGTTCGCGAAGGGCAAGGGAGACGAGGGAAAAGGGATAATTTACATTTTAATTGCTCGAAGCTCGTCGAGGCTTTGAGTCAGTGTTTGAGAGCGAAAGAGAGGCAAAGGGACAGGGGGGGTGGGTGGAGGGCGAAAGCTCTCTTCGGGCAAAGCTCTAGCTCGACGTTCGTCAGTTCACGTTACAGGGAAAAGCGAGTTTACGCTTCGGGTTCTCTTTTACCTACGATACACTTGGATAATACACCGGGGCACTGCTATCCGATAGCTACAATCGGGCTTGGTCCATCAAGCTTGCTGAACTCCTAGAGCACTGTTAGAGAAATCGACGATTGGAGGTCCATAGAATGTCAGAAACGACTTTTAAATGATAATCATTTGAGAAACATTGATTTGATTTTTATTGGTTAACAGTATTACAAAATAATATGAATTCACGTGAAAGATGAATTTTCTTCGTACAAAATAAACGGATACGCGACAGAGATTTTTCTTAACCTAAATTCCTATGATTCGGAGAATCGAAAAATGGGTCTATTCGTTGATAGATCTTTTCCAGTGATTCAAGCAGCTGAGAGTAAAAAAAAGCGAATATCCATTCGGAAAGTTCCAAAATCGTGTATCATTGTGGCGAGTCCTAAACGGAGGGAACCGTACCGGAACTTGCAAAGTTTCATCAGGGGTTCCAGGTGTCAGAAGTGAAAACGTTCGAAGAGCAAATTGCTGGAAGGGTCGAGCTGGAAGGTCAGGGGGATGCGGACGATGACATAGCGGCACACTGGGGGGCGAGTGCCGATAAGTAGCTTCGATCATACGCAGCCGTTGCCCCAACAGGCGCACCAGGGAACTTTGCCACTGCTGACGCTGGACTTTCTCGACTTGGAAGGAGCAGCTTCCCTGCTGCTCGCGGAATTGGTTCTCTCTCTCTCCGAATTGGTAGTTTCCGGATGTTCAACGGTTGGTCGTCCAAAATTATCTCTGGTCCCGTCAACGCTGAAACTTCTCGTTTTTTTCACAGATCCAACGGAGGCTCGTTTCTTACTGTTGAAATAGACGGAAACTCGTCTGTTGTGTTCTTTGCGTGGTGAATCTTGTCCCGAGGACGAAGATCTGCTCTCGATCTTTTCTTCGGTATGATCGGAGGTTGTAGTCGTTGTTGTGTTCGTCATCGCTGGGCTAAGTTGACGGATTTTGGAAGTTTTGCTTCGATCGGACTCGTCGACGACGTCGATGCTCGCCTGCTTTCGTAGCCTTCTTCGTTGAGCAGCTGGTGACAGAGGTCCCTGAACGACTTTTCCACCAGCTCGTTCTTTTCTCGTAGAACGTTTTCGTCTCAGCGATGTCTCGTAGTCATCGGCCAATGGTCCACTGTAATTCTCCTTTTCCGGGGATTTGGAATTTGTCCTCGTTAATTCAGGACTCTCTTGATGGCCATCCTCCTTCAACGAAGTTTGCGTCTGCGCTGGTACTTTGTTTTGCATCTGAGCTTCGTAGAAGAGTCGCAGCGCTGTCCTCTGCGAGTCGAAAACATTCTCAGGCATGAATGGAACGTTCCGGTAGAGATTTGGTTGATTGGCGATACGTTGATTGATACCGGAAGTTGCGGCGAGCACGCCGAGGGAATCGATCTCGTAAGCGAGAGCTGGACGCAAGCTTCGTGGATTTGGGGCTTCGAAGGAAGTCGCTTGGAAGTCTCGTTGGCGTTGGGTACTTCGAGGCTCGATTATAGGCATTGACGATTGGCAATTCAGGATCGGTTGTCCTTGGGGTTGACGATCCGTTCCATTGATACCGCAGTAATCTCTTGTCGCTTTTGTCGTATTCTCATCCGGGTTCAATCGCCTGGCGAAAGATTGGGTCAGCAGAGCGCTCGAATAATCGATCGGTTCCTGTTGACGAAGAAGAATTTTTCGATCGGTCGTGTTGGTCACTCGTGACCCCAAGACTCCTGCTGCACCGCGGATTTCGTAGTTCGGGTAAAGTCGCGCGTCGAAAGTCTTCAAAAAGGGATTATTGAAGAGCCGGTAATCGATGCTCGGCAACTTCGGTATCTCCGGGGTTTCGGACGGTCGCTCGAAACTTTCATCCGGACAGGGAGATTTAAGAGTTACGTTCAGTTGACTTCTGAACGGCTTGGAGCTTTTCATTGATGGACTGTCCAAGCTGTTGTCGCTTTTAGTCAGCTTTTGACACTTTGGATCCGCTTGGAAGCTTCTCGACATTTCTAGAAAAGAGGTTTCCACCTGGTCGTAACTCAGATCGTGGCACGAAGCGGATTTCACCAGGTTACCCGAGCCCTGTCTAGATGACCCGTTCACTCGAATCTCTAAAGCGTCAGGGATAAAGAGATCGTTCGAACTCGTGTAACTTCTTTCACCGTTTATAACGTGCACCGGATCCTCCGCGGCTACAGCGCCGTTCACGCAAATATCCGCTGGACCTTTCGCCACGTTACTGCTCCCGAGGAATTTCATCAAGGTTGAATGTCCCACTTGTGATCGGGGTTGGAAGTGCCTAGCGGAAACGACGGTGGAGCAGGTCCTGTCGCTACCGGAACTCTTTCCGGTCCCGAAACTCTCGAAGAGTCCCGTGGGTGGGGAATCAACGAGATTGGACGTTTTCTCCGTGGAATCTTCCCGCGAATGCTGAACGCTAGGAGTTAGCGGAGCGAAAAAATGTTTCGGTCGATCCGGGCTGGATACACCGGAATTTTCGAGTCCTTGGCGATCCTCGGATTCCGTGGGTATTTCTCGAGGATTTCCGCGGAGTATACCGAAATCCCAACCGTTCGGGGCTGGCAACGCTTCGTTGGATCCGGATACTTGGATTTTCGGTGATCCTGCGCAACCGGATACGGGGTCACCGTAAAAGTGAGTCAGCTGCATCTGACTGGCTAGTAACTTGCGTCGTTGCGAAAGACTCGACAAGTTTGGGTTGGCACCCAAGCTAACAGTTTCGCTTCCATTCTCCATCAGCGTTCCACGTTTCGGACCCAACATTGGACCCAAGCCCGATTCCTGAATCGCCATTGACTCGCCGTTGGGAAAGCCAATGCTGGCTGTGAATACATCGCTTCGCCAGCCAACCTGATCGCCGTAAGTTGGCTCGTCTCGTCCGAAGTCTTGATCGAAAAAACCGGGACGTTGGGTCATCAACATAGCGGATGGTTCGATCGAAAACGGTCCCCTAATTTCAGGGATTTCGGAACTCGGATAGGGGAACTTTTGGTCGGGACGGTAGAAGTTCACGTTAGTCGAAATTCCGGATGAACCGTAACGCGGAGAGTAAGATTGGTAACCGTTCGGAGCTTTCCGGGAAATCTCGGTCTCTTTGCTAACTTTGACGGTTTCGGTATCCTCCAGAAGCGTAGGGGTCTCTTTCGGTGACCTCTCCTTTTTTAACTCGTCCTCCTCATCCACTACTGATAAATCGTCGAATTCAACGTGCAATTGACGAGTACCTCTGTTGCTCATCTTTTCCGACGATATCTTTTGATTCTCGGCGTTCTCTAGACGCTCATCCTGGTTCGTCGAGTTCTCGGAATCGGTCTCGTAAGATCGCGACAGATCCTTCTCTTTCTGCTCGTGCTCTTCTTCCGCTTCCACCTCGCTGTAATCCGAACACTCCTCGCCATCCTCATCCTCCTCCTCGTTGTCCTCTGCTTCGCTGCGATCCTGAAAGTAACCGAATTCAAATTGCTGATGAGGTTCCATCATGGAAAAAAGGACACTGGATTGGTCTTTCTCTGGGTTTCTAAATCAGGACTTTCCTTTTATCTGGATACTCGAAAGATCGATATACTCGCCTCATAATCATCGCCTGCTTCGCGATTCTTCTGGGACTTTAGGATCTCCTCGAGTTTGTCGTACTCGTCTCTGAGGCTCCATATCTCGTGCCTGAGCTGTTCGTTCTCCCTGCGCAGCTTCTTGATGTCATGCTGGCCTGTAACATGAAAAAGAACGTTTACAAATAATGCAATTGAGGACCATACGCCTATTACGACTCCAGAATCAAAATCGTAGGGGAACAGAGGGTAATGGGAACGGTGCGCCTAGCGACAAAACTATAGCTCGTATTCACTCGGTTTCCCCGCAGCGCTCGAGTCGCCAGTGCCACGCGTCATGTAACACCGAACGCTTGTTTTTTAGTCGGCGCTTATAAAAAATACAAAATTTCATCGGCCAGGTATGTATACAGTTATACGTTTGTTACAATTAAATATTTTTTTATTTTATAGCTAATGTCATCTATTTTGAGTATCTGTACGTATAATTTCGTTACAAGCTAGATTCAGTACATCATTTTATTTAATTCCAGGATGGTGGTAGTGGGGTTATCAGAGCCTATTAGGCTCTGATTATCCCTTATAGCTCCAATTACTCCATGTGCTTTTCAATATGTTTTATTTATTTTTTAGATTCCAAAAATGCCAAGAAAAAGAGAACGCACCACTACGATTTCGTCGATTTCGAACGATTTCAGACTTATGAAGAATTTTTTGAGACTGATAATTAAGTAGCTCTCATTAGACATATGGGAATTTATAAGCTCTCATTTCCCGCAAAGTGGGGTAATGGAAACGATTCTGTTTTTTTCTTTGAGGTTTATTTGTGGCCAAATGCCTAATTGTGTAATGGTAACGCTGTGATTGAACGATAGTCAAATGAATAAGGATTTAAATTCTTATAAAAAGTTCTTTAAGTAGCTATAAAGCTGCTTTTTTTGAACTTTTTTCTTAGTAGGCTCCAATTCTCCCCGTCTCCCTATTTCTGATCGTCGAATTTGAAGTTTCTCCAGTGGTCGTTGAATCCTCAGTCTTTAGCTTCTGCGAAATCACTTAATCACTGACATCCGGTCGGTGACGTATGATCGGTCATCTTATTGGATCGATCGATCATTCGTTCAAGGTCCGAGCTCCCGGAGAATCCAGTGAAGCGCAACCAAAGCCAACTCCCCCTCCCGATAGATAGATAGAGCGAGAAAGCAGAAAAGTTCGTACTCCTGGCTAACCCTTGCCACTCCGGGGACGAATTTTGTCGCGCGGAACTCTCAGTGATAAATCATCCCTACCGAAACCTTCAATTACTTATGAAAGTAACTAACACGCTGGAGGAGAAGTTTTTTTTTATTAAGTTTAGGGAATAGAGTTAGACGGTTCAAAAAAATCGATTTTTTTTAATTTCATAAATTGTTGGTAAAACTATCGAAAACATTTTTTTTTTCGAAAAAAACATTTTTTCAACTCGAAAAATCACATTTCTCAAATCGAAATAATTTTTTTAATGAAAATTCCCACTCGTTCTATTGTTATCGTTAATCTCTTCGGTGGTTTTCAAAGAAATTCTTCCAAAATTTTATAAAATATACTTAAATATATGTATAAAATATTCTCAAAGTTTCAATAAATTATATTCATTTTTTTACTATAAAAAAAAATTCATGAAAAGCATTGAGAAAACGCTGTCCTGACCCTAGTTCACCCCTTAATCTATGAAATACGTTTGCGTTTGGGTTTAAGTGTCGAGACGACTGGAAGCTATGAGGATGGACCGTGAAAAGACCGAGGTCCTCAAAATCACTTTTCTCATATATCCGTCTCGTAAAGCTTCCTCCTCGAATCGGACGCAAACGATCAAAGCTACGGAACCGCGGGAAATATTTAGTCGTCGATGAGGCATGGGGTACGAAGCTTGGGAGGCTGGGTATATACGAAATAGAGATTTCTCCTGGAGAAACGAAAGCTTTTGATTTCTTTCCCGTACTTTTCTTTGAGCACCGGGCTATGAATGTTTGCTGGTGCGCAGCGATGAACTCTAATATTTTCTCGTCTATACGTATACACACGTACATACATATAGACAGTAGACTTTTTCGTGTATGATTGCAAAGGGATGCATTTTTAAATTTCTCAGCTATTTCTCGCGTCTTTGAGACGCGGACGCGATCCTCAAATTCTTTCGACCAAAATTCCGAACTTGAAAATTTTTCGCATTTCAATATTTATTCGTAAATATATATATAGAAAAAAAATTAAACTAGCTTTTACTTAACTTTCTCAAAAAAAAATTACCATTTTTCTTATCAACCTAAATGTGATTATAATCGACATTTTGGGTAACTCGACTGTTCAAATGTTTTATCAATTTAATTTATTACTAGCTTTATTACGAGTTTTTACTAAACGTTTTCAAGAGAAGAATACCATTTTTCTTATCAACCTAAATGTGATTATAATCGACATTTTGGGTAACTCAATTTTTCAAATGTTTTATCAATTTAATTTATTCAGGTATGTACACGTATTTAGATGTGTGTATATAGATATATAAATATATGTATAACGTGTGCAAACTTTTCGAGAATAGTAGGATGAATCATACAGATAACAATCGAGAAATAAATTATCCATGTCAGGCCTCTAAAACAACACTCGCATTGTCCGGATTCCAAATTGCCTGCCAATAATAACGATCAGCTCGATCTAGCCGAATACCGATAAACATCGTAACGAATAGCTAGCATATGTGGCTGCACCGCCGCGAAGGAAATAGAACGAAAAATTCCAATTTTCGAGTATCATCGGCAAATCCATCAAATATGTACTTTTCGTTAATCTCAGCTTGATTTTCTCAAATTTCCCACTCTCGATTTCGATCTTGAAGCACTGAATAATCATCTCTCATCCCAATCTTGTTTCAACTGATTTTCTCTCCCCCCTCCCCTCGCCCCTTCATCTTTTTTACATCTTAGGACCGTAGTTAAAAATGAGATAAGTTTCTCGTATATCTTATCCCTCGAGTCTTTCGCACTTTTGCCTCGTTATAACCGCCTCGATGGAATCGCTCGGAAACAAGAGGGCGTACCTAGCAATATTTTACTACCCGGGTATTGTGTCCTCGGTGCCTCTTTTCATTCTACCCATCCGTACCGTCTATATAGTTTTTCAGTTTCGAAGAAAAAGTTTACGGGTACTCCTGAACCAACGGGGGGATGAGAAGCGTCGGGAGTCGAATAATACGATGCCTGACTCGAGCATGGGTGATTGAAAACGTGACAGTCGATGAAAGAATTCGAAGAATACAAATAAATATATATATAAATGCTAATTATTACTTTCCATTGAAAATGGACAACTTTTTACCATTTTTACAAGTATCGTAATATATATATTCACTTTTCACAATTTTGGGTGAATGGAAAATGTTCAATTGGGTGATTGAAAAAGTGACTGTCGATGAAAGAATTCGAAAAATTAAAAAAAATATATAAATATATATAAATGCTAATTATTAGTTTCAATAAAAAAATGGACAACTTTCCACAATTTTTACAACTATCATAATATATATATTCACTTAACACAATTTTTAATCTAAAATAATAATAATCAATAACTTTCAGCAGTGTTGAAATAAATTGGCAGTTTCTTCGATATCTTTGATAAAATCGTTTCGTCGACGTTCTCTTATAAAGGGATTAATCGAGGCAATTTTCCGGTTAGTATTTTGGAGCCGAGTCGGGGCGCGGTTTTGCGGTCACCCATCGACATATTGGCTCATCCAGTCGGGATCGAGGAGAAGGTTCAAGTACCAGAGATCGGTAAAGGCCGCATTGCGGAGAGATGGGTTTAAACGGAAAACAGAGTATATCGATTGTTCGATCACGACTGTAAATTCGCAATTGTCGAAGCCGCGTATCCAACGACGAATCCACCGTAGGGGTTTCTACCAGCCGAGGTGTTCTATACAGTTAAATCGTATGTATACAGGGTGTCCCAGCTAAGAATGTCATCCCTGAAATGGGAGGTAGGGGGTGAAATTCTAAGACGATTGATATAAGCATGTATGTGTCTCAGATCAATCCCTGAATTGTTATGAATTTTTTACGGCTGCCAATCGGACGCGCCCGAGCCGAAGAGTCCGCATAGTGGGGGTAGCCCCGCCTCCGGGTGCGTCTCATTGGCTGCCGTAAAAAATTCATAACAATTCAGGGGTTGATCTGCGACCCATACATGCTTATATCAATCGTCTTAGAATTTCACCCCCTACCTCCCATTTCAAGGATGACATTCTTAGCTGGGACACCCTGTATATAAACCGCAAATGGAAAGAGACAGCGCCCTCACCTCGGTGAAACCTGATGGAAAGAGACGCGGAGGGAGATCAAAGCGTCGAATAAATTATTACTCGAATGTCTCACGATCACCTTGAGTCTCGTTTCCGTACGGACACACGAACATAAACCCCCAATCATAAACCCGAGATATATCCATGAGGATATTCGACATCGTTGGAAATTACCAGCGACGTTAATTCTCACTAATAATATTTCCGTGAGCCCCCGATGCCATGGGGGATGGGGCCATGTGTCAGACTCGTTGATCCGTCTCATCTTTCATTCCCGAGTTTCTCAAAGCCCTGCCAAATCATTTTTACCAACCCCTGTCCTTCTTTGCCTCGTTGTTCGTTTCCTTGTCCAAATGCAACCCCAATGACATCCAAGCTTTCTGGAATCCAACCTTTTTATCTCTTTCTATTTTTATAATTTTTTTTTTTGCAAACCTTCGATGAGAGTACAAAATTTACGATGAAAATATTTTATTTTGGTCTTCGTAAAACCAAGAAATTTTATTTTTATTTTTAATCATTTTTTTTTTATCTTTGAATTTGAATTTGATCGAACGCGAACCAAGAAATTTTGTTTTTAATTTTTAAACATTTTTTTTTTAATCTTTGGATTTGAATTTGATCGAACGCGAACCAAGAAATTTTGTTTTTAATTTTTAAACAATTTTTTGTTTATCTTTGAATTTGAATTTGATCGAAATATTTTTCTCGGGAATGGAAAAGAAATTCTCGGATCTCTTGAAATATATTTGAGCTCATCCGGGCCGGGGTGTCGAGGGGAGGAAAACGACGAGAATTCGTGACGCAAACTCTCCTTTGACTGGCAGCCACGGTACACGAGACTCGGAACTTCGTTTCATGAGCGAAGATGACGCCCACCTGTGCTCCCCTCCGACTCTACGTATGCGCGTCATAAAACCGTTTGAAAGTTTGCTCGTAAAACGATTGAGGAATTGGTCGCGTTACCGAAACGTGAAAAACTCTTTTCAATTTTTCATTACCCTTGCGTCACGAATTTGTCATCGAAATTCCTTTTAAACGGATTTGATTTTTTACTTCGTTCGAGTTAATTGAAACCTGAGGTTATGATTTGTTTCAAGGCTTTTCGTCGAAATAAAATTGGAGTTTTTATGTTTATTTAAAATTGAGTTTATTTGCCATTAAATTGAATTAAATTTTAATAAATAAAGTAGAATTTAATTTAATTTAATTATTCATAAATTGAATAAAATAAAATAAAATTAAATTAAATAAAATAAAATAAAATTAAATAAAATTTAATGAATCTAAATTAAATTTAATTAAATTCAATTTAATTGCAAATAAAGTTGTAGCTTCGTTATTTTCGGACACTAAAAATAATCAGAGAAATGAAGAAGAAATAAAGATCATCAAACATAAAAAAAGAGCCTTAAAACAGCAGAATTGAAAAAAAAAAATAACGGGAGGGGTTGGGTTCGATAAAAAAACGAGAATGAGAGAAAAGGTGGGGAAACGTACCCTCTCTTCCCTTTTTTTCAGTGCGGCGCCGATCCCTCCTGTTGTGCATCGTGTACCCATGTCCACGAGAAGCATTTCTCTCGACAAAATCCAAATTGCGACTATCGGCACTCCGAGGACGAGGAAGCCCTTCTTTTTTTTTTTTAATTTTTTTTTGACTATTATTATATTGTTTATCTTTCGCGTTCTCTTTGAAAGAAAAGTTGGGAGATTTTCTTCGTTGAAATCTCCGGACGTGGCACGACGCGGCGGTTATGTCTCACGAGGATCGAGCGTTTGTGTATCTCTCCTCGCGAAGAATATTTCTCGGCGTTTCTTGACGAGATCGACGATGACGCGCGCGCGCGCGAGGGGGCACGTGTGCTCTCGCGATACCTCCCATACATATACTCGTATCCACGAAAAACCTCCTACCAAAATACAGTACGTGTGGCACAAGTGCGCATTAAACTAGAACGCGCCAGATGTCTTGATGCTCTCGAGCTTCTCTCTCTCTCTCTCTTTCCTTCTCTTCCTCTTTCTCTCATCTCTCTCTCATTTCTTTTCCATTATCGGACACGCGTTATCCGCTCCGAGACACTCGTAAATCACTTCCGGATACGTATTTCAGTCCTGCATTTACGCGTGCAACGTACTCATTTTTTTTTTTTTTTGTTTTTTTCTTTTCGTTTCTTTTTTCGTCATGTCAAATTTGGCATAGGCGGATGCCAATGGAAATTCATTTACCGGGGCATTGTTATTACGCGACGAGAATAAACCGTTTCCCCGAAGTGCTTCACCGGGATAACTAGTCGAGAAGAATTATATTTTCGTTTATTATATTCGCTGTATTAAAATAAATTTCCATTATATATATGCAATCGCTATTAATATATTAATATACAATTTTATATTAATATTAATATTAATATTAATATCAAATATATTAATATAAAATGTTACATTAATATTAATATTAATATCAAATATATTAATATAAAATGTTATATTAATATTAATATTAAAATCAAATACATAATAATTTAAATAATCAATTGCAGCTAAGAAAAATCATTAAACAGACCCAAACCCCAAAAAAATCGAACCGTCGCGACCCATCGTTTTTTCCACAAACCCACCCATACATGCATAATGTCCACATCGCGCCATCTATCACTCCGAACTCACGACCGGAAGCTCATTTTTTTCTATTTTTTTTTACCTTTTTAAGAAAATACCGTCTTTTATTTTCACCTCGTTCGCGCAATATCTTTCGTTTTGCGTATCGATCAAATCTCAGTGACAGCGCGAAAAGATATACCCAGAGAGAGAGAGAGAGAGAAGAAACGAGAAAAAAAGGTTTACCAAATCCGCGTTCAACACTCGTCAAAGGCCGGATCGGAGTCCACTAGCGGCACTCGCGATTCACGTGGTTTTCCTCCTTTCACTGAATCGGCGGAGGGAACACCCGCGTCGAATGAACGCCACCGAGAGAAAATTTCACTTCGTGTCTCGGGAGAGGGGAAAAACAAAGGGGCGACACGACTAGTTCGATGATGTGCGCCGTGCTCGGATATCTACCTTATGTGCAGTCTATTATCGGCATATATATATATATATATATATATATATATATATTTAACACTCGTATATATGTTTTCATTTTCACGTGAAAATCCGTTAATATACCTTTATGTATGTAAATGGTTTTTATATATACACATACACCCACATCCACAATATATATATATGTATATAAACCATATATACATATATGTTTTTATATATATTCATATATAAGGTTATATTATTATGTATGTTAATATATTGATATATTATATGCATATCTATTAATATATTATTATATAATAAAAATATATACTATATAAAAAAATATATAAAATATAATATATATTATATAATAAAAAAGTATAAGCTGTAATATATATTAATATATGTATATTTGTATATGTGCATATGTGTATATACATATATGCATATATTAATATATATTATATATTTTTTTATTATTTTATTATATCATATATATTACATTTTATATATTTTTATATAGTATATATCTTTATTATATTATAATATATTAATAATAATTAATATTAATAATATAATATATTAATAATATATAATAATATATTAATGGATTTGCATGTGAAAATGAAAACATATACACAATTGACTAGGTCGTAAGCTCACACACTCGGGGATCGCCAATTTTCCATTAGAACCCGGCGTCGTCCCGGGACAGTCGGGTCTAAGGCTACAAGGCTCTTTCTCTGATTCCTCTCCCCACCGGTAACCGCTCTCGCCGGGCGCCTCCGAAAAAGCGATTTTCGGAGTTGCCGAGCTAACTGTCCGAGGAACTGGCAAGCCTCTTTTCCAACCCAGTCCCACTCTGTCGTTTCGATGTAATAAATGGTGGATGCAACGGTATATGGATGAACGTCCGTGTGTCAGAGTTGATGTGTTGGTCGATGAGTCTATGCGCGTCAAGACGGTTGAGCTTCCTCCCACGCCGGACGGTAAAAAGAGACACCAGGAATTCCCTCGAGTCTACTACTATTTCGATCTTTCGTAGTTCACGATTCCTTTACGAAAAATTACCCCCGATACGTTTGTCGTCGTATATGTGTGTTTGTGTATGTTTCGTATGGATTTATATTTGTTTGGATGAAAACGTTCGTTTGGCAATAAAAAGTATTCGCGCTTCACCAACGGTCTATTGCGGTACAATTCTTCTTTCGATGTTTATTGTTCGATCAAACGAGAAACCGCTAAAAGAGCAACGATCCCACTCTCTCGTCGACATGAGAAATGTCTTCGTGGGTATTTCGGGAATATGTATTTCGAGACTATACAGGGTGATCGAAAATTCGGTAGAGGTCATTTGCAACAAAAAATGTCCCATCAACTGGGGCTCGAAAATTGATGGTTATTGAGATATTGATGTTTTTATGTTTTCTGAAGAATTTTCTTTCTGCCTGAAATAAAAAATTAGGAAATAAATACGCTATTGTGAACAACGATTTGGTACTTTTCTGAGCGATTATTTAAAAATCAATTTTGTATCCAAATTTTACATAATCTGAAAATTAAAAAACCAATTTTCGGACCCCAGTTGATGAGACATTTTTTGTTGCAAATGACCTGTACTATGACCCCTTTGAAGGAATAGGTCGAATTTCCGGTCACACTGTATACATATTTAAACACGTATTTTCAATGGCAGTTTCATTTGACAGTGACACATGGGCTGGTGTCAATGGCTATCTGCACATTATTATAGGCACTCGAGAGATTAATCAAAATATCGTGATAATAAAAAAATACTCTCTTGATAAACAATAATTAGTTATTGTTGAGACTCGATCCATTGATGCCACGAATAGACGAGACGCTCCGAACGGTTTACGGTAGCGTCTGTTCTGGGCCAAGTGGAACGAGTCGCCGTTGCAATCAGCCAAGGAGCGCTCCACGGTGGCGAACGATCAAACTATCATTGCGTTTTGAATACCACGGGTGAATTTCGCGCGCTTGGTAAAGTAGAACATTTCGAGGGTAACGAGTCTCTCAAATTTGGGTGCAGCGAAATTCATACTTTTTTAATATATATATATATATTAAATAATATATATTTATATTATAAATATATAATTTAATAATATAATTAATATAATAAATAATAATTAATAATTATATCATAATATAATAATTTATATGATAAATAATTATATATTAAATTGTTTTTTAATATCTTTTTTTTTACTGAAATCTTTTTTCCCCAAATAGAGAAAAAGGGAGAAAAAGAGAAACCTGTTCGTCTTTGTTGAAGCAAGGTACGAAGACAGGAAACTTTTAATTGACGACTGTTCCCCGATGCTTGTTAATAAAAGTAGAGCGGGAAAATATTGGCGAAAATTTTGCTGTACTTTGCGAGCATAATTCACTCCGATCCTTGAAGCTCGTATATAGGGAATCGCAATGGGGAAAAAAAAGTTTTACCGTTGCTCCTCGGGTGACTCGAACGAATGCGCAGGGCAGGGGGGAGGCGAAGCCAAAGTTGAGGAAGGGAAAACCTCTCCCTTCTATTCTCTTTTACCACGGCTCTCTCAGGTTCTTCCTTTATTCTTTACCGGAAAAAGACGCTCCCGAGAAGGGGGGACTGGCAATAAAATCCACGTAGATCTCGAACGAGTTTTTATTTTCGTAAAATCGTAAAATGTTTAGAGCAAAAACGAAAAAAAAAATAATAAAAAAAAACAAGAAAAATTTCGAGAATTTTTAAAGCGGTGAAAAACGGTCACCCATCCAAGTACTGGTCAAGCACACAACATAATGTTTTCTTTGATTTCTTACCGTTCACGGTCCATGATATTTTCTATTCCATCTTCTGACTTGGAAAAATTTGAAACTCGTGAAAATTAAATTTATTTTTTAAAAATCCGAAAATTAAATAGAAAAGGAAACGAAATTAGTTCAATCGATCGGATTATAACGGGAATCGAAAAAAAAAAAGATCGATCAGCGCACAGGCTCCACAATGGTGTGCACTTGAAAACACGTTGTGAGTAGAGCGAACGGCGGTGGACTGGAGATACGTCGAGAGCCGCGCAATCGAGACCACGAGAGCTTCGGGCCAAGCTTCGAGAATAGTTCGAAGCGTTTCGTTATAGGCGCACACACATACTCGGACGACTAATTCGCGGCGGGAGTACACACCAGCCTAGACTAAAGAGTCCAGGCGCGAAAAGAACAGGAGAGGAAATTTTGGGTGACGAGAAACCAGAGTTAAAGAAGGGGGGGGGGGGAGGCAAGAAAACTCGTTCGAAGCACACATCTATTTGTAGTTGACCGAGTCACGAGACAATCTCGTATAGTGGACATCAATTTCCCATAACGATGACACTCGGACGTTGAATATTCGCGAGCCAAAAAGTACTTGCTTTTTTTTAAAATTTTTTTATTAAAAATAATTGAATTTTACCAGTTTCGTCTTTTCTCGTTTGGGTTAGTTTGGGTTTCATCCAGAGACGATTTAATTTTTTATCCCTCTACGGTCATCCCAATATCTGTGACTTCCGGTCGAAGACCTAATTGAAGGTCTTGCCTTTAGGAAAGGTACTTAATTTTTTTTTCTCTCTTTTTTTCTTTTTTTTTTTTCTTCTTCTTACCTTGCTCCACTTCAGCGTTGATATTGATGGTCCTCAGTCTGAGTTCTTCGTTCTCGTAAATCATTCCTCTCGAGGACTTTCGATCGAGTTTCCGGTTTGGCTTGACGCTGACGTCTCGCCTCCTGGCTCGAAGCATTCCTGCCCCACCTATACTCACTCCCGTACCCGCCATTTTGTCAATCGTTAAATACGCGTGCGAGTAATTCTCGATCTCATCGAAGTCTGACGCACTCTCGAGGCTTCGCTTCCGTTTTACTCTTAGTTTTCCCGGTCGACGACGTCTCGAGAAAAACGAAAGATCAGGCGGTTGGACTCTCCTCGAGCTCGATCAACGAGGCCTTCCTTCTTCGCTCTGGAAAATAAAAGGAATTTTTGTCTCGAACCCAAACAAACCCAAACAAATCTTCTTCCCAAACAAAACAGATCTTTTTGTTTGGGTTCGTCCATCCATCTATATAAACCCTTTATTTCCAAAACGCGTGGAAATATCGAGTTGAAACAAAAATCGTATATTCAGGTCTACAGTCCCTTAAACTTCTGAAAAAATCAAACTTCTAAGTTAACGTAAAAAAAATACATTTATGCCCCCGAAAAACGTATATTTCAACTCTCTAGGGAATCGAAATTTATAGGGTATTTTCCGTTGACCTAGAACTATGAAATTTGGCAAATAATGACATCTTATACTACAATTATAGGGAAAAAACTTTAAACTATAAATTTGTAATTAACTCTTTTAAAAAACTTGGAAAAAACTCGGAAAAAAAAGTTTTTTTTGTTTTTTCGTTGAATTGGGTTTCGCGTCTGATGATAAATAAAGGAATTGATAAATAATCGGTTTACCATCAAACGATGTTTTCCCTCGTTGTTTTCCGACAACTTCCCGGACGCTACCTAGGCTTTGTCTTTTTTCTTGTTTCGTCTCTTTCCTTTTTGGGATGCAACCGATCGTTATTTTTCCTTGCAAAAGTGGACATTTCCGGTAGCGCGGGCTTTTTTCTCTTTTTCTCTTTCTCCCTCTCTTTTTCCTGATCACTTCGAAAACAGGGACAAGATTGACATTATTTTACAATTCGTCGCACTATTAATTTTTATTTTTCCCCTCGTGTAGGGGAAAAATAAAAATGTTTCGGAAAAGCCTTTCGGGAGGCTTTTTCGTCCCGAGTTTCATTCCTTATTGCGGAGCTTTCCCGGGCTACGAAAGTGCACCAAAGCCACTGAATAACGTCCTATTTGCATTGGAGTTTCATTTTTCACACTCACACGTATCCCTCATGCAGTCACGTATCCACGAGCACCCACGCTAATACACGTGGGCGTACATGCTCTCGTGATCGTGTTTTCGGCAAAGTTATTCCGCGCGCAATTTGCCAGTTGCCCATTAGTCGCTCGTTTATCGACAGTTTATTCCGGATCCTGTAAAACCACGCGCGAGCCAAACGTCACTAAGGAAAATTAACTATTTCGGAATTGGGTAACGTTGCAACGGAAACGAATTCTTTCCGCTTTTGTTTTTCTCGTTGAAGCAAATTTCGTAAACCCAAACAAACAGCTGTTGGAAAATTGTTCCTATTTTGCCTCTGATTTTCCAACCCCAACTTTCCGGTTTATCTTTTTTCCTTTTCGTTTTGCTTCCTTCAGCTTTTTTCTTTCCAATACGTCTTTTCTTCTATCGGTTTTACCTCTGGTCTAATTCGGTGGAAAAGGGCAATCTCGATGTTTCGGAATAGCTGGATATTTTGTTTTTTATTTTTCCCTGTGGATTTATCACGAGCTGTCTTTCTCTTTCTCTTTCTCTCTTGGTGCAAGCGAATCCTTTATTGCCAAACACGAGCCACGTGGGCTTCGGCGGCTTTTATGCCCCAGCGCACCGTTTATTTATTGCTCCACGCACGAATATATTTTCCAGCCTCTTCGACGTGTACCTGGAGCGCGGTTTATTTGTTTGCTACTTTTTCTCTCCCAGCTAGCTATCTACGTAGCCTTCACTCGCTCGTGATTTTATTAATGGAAAATGGTCTCACAATGACGTAATCTCTGGTATCCTTGGCACTTTCTTTCCCTCTATGACTAGCGACCCCTTGTCCAGGGTTATCAATTTTCATCAGCTTTCAACCTACTAATCTCCCTTTTGATTTTTCTCGGCAATTTTTCACGCGAACTGAAAAATCCCGATAGCGATCTTCAGCTGGATTCGATCATGAATCGAAGAGTACCGGGACCTGATCACTCCGAAAACGATTATTTTGATACCCGACTCGTTCATTTCCGTGAAAAAATGACGGAGAAAAGTGCAAAAAAACGTCACGAAAAATTGGATCGCCAAAGCGTTTAACGGTTTTAACACCGAAATTTTTTACTCGACTGCCACTTCCACCTCTCGACACTAATTGACTCCGGAAACGAAGAGGAAGATGAAAAAAAAAGACTTGGTGAATAAAGACGGTCGAGATTCCTCAAAGTATCGTCGAATGAATCGTGAAGTTGGTGGCTCCTGGACTCGCGTCTCGAAGGCATCGTATTATCATTTTCACGAGGTTTTCGCTACAACATCCTCGATAAATAACATCGGGAGCCTCTGTTTCTTACTGCTCTTCCTTATTCTCTGTTCCTTATTTTTTTTTTATTTGTTTTTTTTTTATACTTTTCGTTCTTGTTCGTGAAGCAACGAGTGCAACAAACAGCCGAGGAGTTTAATTAATTTCTCGTAGCTCTCGGCCCGTTTTGCTGTGAAAAGCGTACACCAGAGGCAACTTCCTCCTTTCCTCCCTTTGGCTCTTTTCTTCTTGCGTGCACGCCCTCGCGAACCTTCTGCTTCTCCTATGCTCTCTCCCGAGCTTTCTGTATCCCTTTTACTCTTCCTCGTTCTCCAGGGCTCCCATCGACCGGAAATCTATTCACGAAGAACGTATAAAATCGTATAGATCATGTACTGGGTGACCGTCGTAAACTCGACTCTCGTTTTCTTTCCAAATTAAATGAATTTTAAAAACCAAAATTTGCAAGATTTTAAAAAAATTGGATTTTTGAAAAAATGTCTAAAATACGAAAGCTACAATAGTCACCTTGTCGAAGAGGTTCTGTTTCGAAGCTCAACTCCGGGATTGTCCTGAAAATAGCAAGTGTTGTTAACCAACGTAACATAAATATTGAAGATTTAGAATATCCTTTTTAAATATATATAGAGCCATTTCTCTACGAAAAAAAAACCATGAAAAAAAGAAATATATATATATGTGTGTTTTTCATGTTTCGGGGAGAGAAACGGTCGTCAGGTAAACACACTCGATACACGCACGTGTTCTTTCTTTTTTTTCATCGAGGTATACGAAGACTGTAGTACGGGTCGTATCTTCGCTGATTTATTTAGTTACCCTCGAATTTCTCTCTCTGTTCTTCTTCCTCCTCGCTGGAAAGACTTCCTCGCCCCCGGCAAAGGATTCAGTATCCGACAATCTTCTTACTTGATTTTCCTTATTTTTCTTGACCAGCTCCTTCCTCTTCCACTTTGCCTTATTCTCGTCGTGGACTTTTCTTCTTCTCCTTTTTTACTATAGTCTCGTTATCCTTTCATCTTTTCTCCAGCTGTTCCAGCTAGACTTCGTATCTCGCTCTCGTGATCAGCAACGACCGAACATCTGAAACGAATCGAAAGGAAAACGTGAAATTCTATTAGGTCACTGGAGACTATTTTATATATATATATATCTTTTTTGTATTTCTTTTCTGGTGAAATTGTGTTGAAAAAATTATCGGAAAATATTTCAATGTGTATACCAGCGTCAACTTGCATTTTGCCTTCTCCGATCTCACTCCCATCCCCTTTTGCTCTCATTTTTGCCAGGCAGGCGAGAATCGAGTAACACGACCCTAGAGAGTATCAATGAAAGTTTGAACAACCACGAGTGCATGCACGAAGAACTAATTAACGAATTCAAAGAGATGGGAATTTGCCTCCCCTGCGCCTCTCGAATGTTCCCTTGAGAGAGGGAGTGAGAGAAAAGGGGATGAATGAAGAATGCAAGAGAGTCGAACGGAGCCTAAAGGAAATTATATTAATTTTACCAGAAAGTATCACATCGGAATAGAAACCAAGGGGATGAAGGTGCTGTAAAAATTGGCATAAATGATATGCACGTATATATATATATATATATATATATATATTTGAATATATTTGAAACGAATAAAAGTCGTGGGAAAAAGATCCCTCGTTAAATGAGCCAAGTAATTGCCTAGCTAAACCAATGTCAGTGAAGTTAGCAGAGCATTTCCCAGCAGAGCAAGATTAAATGAGAGTTCTCTTGGCATGCAGTTGAGTTCTATAGTTCCTGATAGTTTTTAGAAATAGTTCTGTCGATTTAGCTAAAAAAACGTGATTGAAAAAATGATCTGCTAACTTCTCGTAGCAGATCATTTCCCAGCAGAGCAAGATTAAATGGAAGTTTTCTTGGCATGCAGTCGAGTTACATAGTTCCTGATACTTTTTAAGAATAGTTCTGTCGATTTAGCCAAAAGAAACGTGATTGAAAGAGTGATCTG
>JAPYZJ010004490.1:0-13536 GCA_030522765.1 Ophioninae sp. B BG-2022a | reverse complement strand
AAAAAAACACACGCAAGAAACAGCCGCGAAATACACGAGAAATTAGGAACGAACCTGCGAGCCTCTCCCCCTCTTCCACTATCCGCTACGAGCGATCGATCAAAGTGACGAAAAACTCACGAAAGAGTGCAATTTTTTTACTATAAATATTCCTAACCGTGATGCTTATCCTCTACCCCGCCGCTCTCCGGCGTTTTCCCCCACCACTTTTCGCCCCCCACCCCCTCCAAACCAACGAAGTACGAACGCTTGGCGCACGAAGCGCTTCGAGCGCCGCTCCGCGATGGCGGACGTTTGTCGAACTTCCCGGCGTTACGCTCGCTTCTCCCGCCCCTCCGGCCCCGAGCCGCCGTAAGCCAAATACGTTAAATTACAAAACACGATCCAGGTATATATACACAACGACTTCCGGTGATGAAGGAAACTTACGAACTCCATTATGCTCTCGTCCTTCGCAATCTATTTATCGTTTCCTCAAAATTCTCCATCTTTTTTCACGGGAAAATATCAGCGGCTTCGTGACCTTTGAGATTCATAATTGATGTACGAATTAATTTTTACTCGGGTCGAAACTCCCCTTGCTCTCGCGATCGTTAGATATATAGATATTTCAATTGTGAAGCATACGCTTGTGTAGACTTCAACCTCGACAGTGACCGTGTGTTGATTTCGAGGTTCGTCGCCTCAACGACGTGCCACGCGAAACGTAGCGTCCCCCTCCGCCCCGATCCTCCCGTCCTACTTGCCAGTTTCGTGCACGAAATACCCTTGAATAATATCTCCCTCTCTCTCTCTATCTCTCTCTTCGTCCGATTCCGAGTCCTGAAGTTCGCCGTATGAACGCTCAATCTCTCCTGTCGTCTTGGCGCAAAATCGACCAAGTTGCGACCTTTGCCGTTTACTATTAATGCGAACGAGGATTTGAGACAATGGCGGGTCGAGGGAAACTGTGAGATACTTTTGACGGTTTGGTGATCGATGTTTTAGAAGTATCGATGACAGGAATCAAATGCCCATTTTTTTTTGGTGATAAGTAGACGAAAAAATAATACTGAGTGCAATGGCCAGCAATGTACGGCAATAGAGATCGCAGCGCCCCCTTTACGCTTGCTTCGATACACGATAAGATTGCTTGTTGCACGAAACTCCGGAATGAAGTGGTACGCGACGCCACATGCCTGGTTTTAGTACGCGTGGATACACCCTGGATACGTTTCGTATCGTCATTATCAATTTTTTGTAGATCTGGGTCCGAACGAAACTTCAAGTACTTCGTACGAGAGTAAACTTTGTTTTTTTTGTTTAATGATTGGACGCTTTATTGATGTCAATTGATATATCGATTGGTGCAATTCGTAATCTAATGTTTGGTAACCTCGGTTACTCTTCATTTTCTATTTTATGCGCTTCGTTGAACGTGCTTTTTTTTCGACGTAAATGATTTATTGCTGCTAGCCCATCGATCGAAACGAACGATAATCCGTTCGAGACAAGTCTGCCAAGATTTCTGCAATGTATCGCTTGGCACGAAGCAAAATGACTTTTCCGTGTTTTCTGGCTCGTAATTTGGCTAATACGAGACGTTTGGGGAGAAATATATCTTTCAGGGTCTTACGAACTTACCAAATGTCAAAGATGGCTGACGACAGTTCAAAACAAAAGCTGTTGATGCAATCGTCTATGTGGATTGTGGGTGGCGCTATCTGTCAGTAAATCAAAGCTCTGATTCGATACACCTAATGTGTACGCGGCTGCATTTCAGTGTCAGCCAATAAGACCTATTTTGATTAATCCTGTGATTGCAAATTAATGGCTAAGAGGGTCTAACAGAATCAAGGAATCGAGCCGGCTTAATATTATTATTTATACATTGAAAGAATTTCAAATTGATACCACAACGGTATAACGATAAAACACCACTTTGTATCGTTCTTTATAAATAATAAAAGTGCTATGTGATTTATCGTAATCATTCTTCATTGATTGAAAAAACTTTACGAAAAGCCTAAATACACAATCTTCTAAATAATTTTTTTCAGTAAATATAGTAATATTTCTTATCGTTGGATTTGAAGGTTATTTGCATAAAACATACGATTATGTGAATAATTATATATAAATTATAAGTATACAATAAAAATTGTTTATCCATTTTGCTTGTACAATTGTACGTAAAAAATGGCTTCCCGAATATCCTGAAAAAGTTACAAACGGGATAATCGCGTTCGATGCTTGAGCGCTCAGTTCTTGCGAATCGGGTTCTTCCGCTTCCGAGCTCGCACGGGAGCTGCGAGTATTGGCCACTTGAGGGCGACACTCGTCCGCGCGCGATTCGCGGACCGTCCGGAATTCCAGTGCCGTATCCGGATCATTGCAGAATCGTTACTGTGGACCATTTGGCGGTGAATTGTCCCGGTGCAAGTGTATCACGAATTGTATCGGAAAACCGGCATCAGGAGACGAACGAATAAACGAGCTATCGCGCGAAACGGTAAGTTTGATACCGTTTACCGTGTATATTGAATTTACGCCAATCAATACTGCGAGTACAAAGCCCGCGTCGGTCGAGCGCGGAAATAGAGGTTAGACCCGCGGCTTCCCTTTTTTTCACGGCTTTGCTGATCGTGTTTGTTTACAAAGCGATCATTCGCGCCAACCGTCTCTTCGTGTTTAACGAGATCCGAGAGAGAAAGAGAATTCACCGAATTATGAAATAATCGGTCTACCGGAACTTCAGTTTTACGAGATTTACTTTTCTCGAATTCTCGATTACTTACCTGGAAATCGAAAGTTTAATTTTGGGCGCAGCGTTCGTTCGCTTCAGCATTGATTACCTTATTCAGCGTTACCCCGATTTTTCGCAAAAACTAGCAACGTTCCGCAAGTTCCGATCCAACCTCAAAACAAATACTTGCAGTATTCGATTCACCGAGCAGACATGGCGTGCAAACGTTCGGCGACGAACGACTTGAATCATGACAATTGGGATAACGAAGACGAGCCGGAAGACGCGGGAACTTTTGTTTCTGCTCCGCAAGAAGTCCTCGAGAAGAGGGTTATGAAAGCGGCGCGTCGTAGGCTTCCCAAAAGCGGAGACGTTAGTATGGCAAATATATCCCGAGTGAAAAATTTTTGGATGTTTTACGAATAGCGTTTGAATATACAGCAGGGATCAACGAAAAGTCCGTTCGGCACGTTTGCCGGATTCAAAATGACTGCGGCGCCTGCGTCTTCTGCGGCACCCTTCAGCTTTTTGGCAAAAGCGAAGCCCGAGAGTACCCCAGCAGCAACGAGCCCCCCGAAGCAGCCTTCGACCAACTCCGCCCACAACGGAGCGGACAAGACAACGTTGAACGGAGCCAACGGACCCAGCGGCGATCATGCTTCAAAAGAAAGTTCTCCGGACACGAAAAAGCCAAAATCGGCTGACAAGGAGGAGCAAATATTCAAGAAATCATCGGACTACTTCGCCAAGTTGAAGGGTCTCAACGAGAGCGTCAGTCAGTGGATAAAGTCTCACGTCGATTCCAATCCGTTTTGCATTCTGACGCCTATATTTCGCGACTACGAAAGATACATAAAGGAGATCGAGTCGAAACACGCTCACGAGAACGTTACCAGGAGCAATACCGAAGATGAAGACTTGCCGGGAAAGCCATTAGCCACTAGTTCGAAAATATCCACCGTTGGAGCATCCGACAAAACAGAGTCAACGATCGAGAAAAAATCAAGCTTTTTCGATACAGCCAATACCTCGAGCACGATCTGGGGCTCGGGTAGCTCGACCAGCTCGACCTTCACGACGGCCAAGTCCGAAGGAAAATCACCTTTCGGCAATACCACCGACACAAAGGACAAACCGATTTTCGGCAATATCAGCACCGAGAAGAATCCATTCTTGAGCAAAACTACGAGTCTCCCACCAGTTAACGAAGATGCGGATAAAACCCAAACCGAGAAATCTTCGGGTTTTGGATCGTTTGGACAATCGAGCGCTGCGACTGCCACCTTCAGCTTTGGTCAGAGCTCGACTATGGGCTCGACTGCGTCAGCAGGCTTTAGCTTCGGAAGGTATTTCAATCATTCTCGCCTCCTTTCTGTCAATCAATCATCAATCGTCAATCATTCTGATCGCCTATTATGGAATTATTATACACTAATTATCGTTCCAATTGATAGTAGAAATCCACAATACCGGAAAGAATTTTTGAAAAAACCGCCGTTTCTTTTTTTCAGTGGAAAGCCTTTCTCGTTCGGATCACACGTTGTCGCACCCCAGGCGGCCGAATCTACCGCCGAGAAAGATGAGAAGGAAGAGGACGAAGAGCCACCCAAGCCTGATTTCAAGCCGGTAACGGAAGAGGATTCGTTTTACGAAAAACGGTAAAACTGGTTCACATATTTTTCTGTGTTCACATAGTTTTCTGTTTTTACATATATTTTTTACGTCATCCGATGTTCCAGGTGCAAAGTCTTCATTAAAAAGGACGGAAACTTTAGTGATCGAGGAGTTGGAGTATTGTTTCTCAAATCGACGCCAAACGGCAAAACCCAGTTGATCGTACGAGCCGACAATTCTCTGGGTAACCTTCTTCTGAATACTCTCCTGACGGAGTCGATACCTACCAAACGTATGAACAAAAATACCGTCATGCTGGTTTGCGTACCGTTGCCGAATTCGGAGCCGCCACCGACCAGCGTCTTGCTCAGGGTCAAAACCGCCGAGGATGCCGACAGTCTCATCGAGAACCTTGACAAAAACAAGAAATAGGAATATCCGCCAGTTTAGCTTTAGCATTAAAAACGTAACCAGGGACGATCAGGATCCTACGGAGAGCCATCATTTGGGACGCGTGAAAAAAACAACGGACGGACTGGTTTTTTATGCGCTGGTGATAAATGTAGGATCGATTGATCATCCGGTAAATTAGGATTGACGAGGTACGCAAATTTACTAAGTGGCTCTGCTGAAGGATTTACGGACCTTCGAGTGCTCAGGGATTAAGATCTTGTTGGGATTTTTTTCGAAATACTAATGAACCTTGGTGGGTTTTGATTTCCTCATCTGCAGGTTCTCAAATCAATTTTTTGGATAAGAAAAGAAAATTTTTCGTAATTTACGTTAATTAGGTCACCGAAATACACAAGGTCATTACGAAGTATCGATTTTCGAAAATTTGATGTCAATTTGATGAAAAGGTCGCATTTTCGTGCAAAACGACCTTCATTGGTTTATAAAAAAACACAACTTTATTGATTTCTGAAAGAAGGCGTTTTTTCTCTACCAACTACGAAGCCACCATTTTCAATATTTCAGTCAAACAAAAAATTGATTTCAGAATCTAAGATTATGCAAAATAAATTTTGATTGCATCATTCATTCAATTCTAAACAAAAATCCCAAAAGAAGCTTTTTCCCGACCATCTATCGGCAAGTAAGCCTCAAACCTGAGACGAACTACGCACTTGTACGATTATTTGTTGTTTTTTTTTTTCAAACTCTACAAAATCGAATTGTGCCGTAAGTATATTTTCGTACAAATTCTTCCGTTCTTTTCTTTTCGCGAGTCGTGAAAATTTAAGTTTCGTCACGAGAGGAGGCGAATCGAATAATTTGGTTGGAGGTTAGTTGTTTTTTATCTGTTACTCTTCACCAGCAGCGATGGAAGCACGAACGAGAAATCATTGGAGATATCCCTCGACGAAACAATGAATCAATGATGAAACTCTAAAAATCGTCAAATCGCGTTACAATTGTCCCGGACAACTTTTAGTTCGACCACTTTTCCTTTTTCATTCGAAAAGTGGTTTTTCCGGAAGGCGTAATTTTTTTCCGTTTACACTTACGTCATTGAGCCGTTTCGTTTTTTATCGTGAAAAGTCCGTCAAAAATACTAATCGATCGCGATGTATCGAAAGAAAAAACCGGATGTAACCCGAAAGACGCGAATTGTTATATAGCCATTTGTATATATAAATAAAGCAACGATTATAAAGGTATCGCTGGTTTTTGTCCACTGCAGATCCTTCAAGCGGAAAGAAAAAAAGAAATAACGGGTACCGTACAATATCATTTTCAGGACTTTAATAAACGATCACTTTGAATCTCCAATAAAACGATTAAGCTTAAAATAATATAATATTAATGTACAATGTTTCTATTCGTACTTATTCCAAGTCTTAATTCGCTCTAACCATTGACTCTTACAAACTCTAAATTCCTCGATATCTTTCACTTTCTTCTCTTAAATAAAAACTTCCGAATTTTTTCGAACGATTCGGTTGCTTGATCGGAAACGATATAGTTCTCTGCTCGCGATTCCGGGGACAAGAAATTTTTTCTCCGGCAGATTCGTTCGAAAGAAAAATGAAGTATATCGTTAAATCCTAGCTCTCTCTCTCTCTCCCTCGATATCGCTATATTTTTCCGTTTTTATAAAAACTCTATATATCGATTTTTCAAAATCGTGTGAAAATCATTTTTCTCTTCCTGACAATTTCGGTTGGTTCGAAATACGTGAATGAAAGAAAAATACGACATCGTCGAATTCTCACTACCGGAGAACGCGAAACCCAAACCTCGTGCATTTAATGCAAAAAAAAAGAAAATAACGAAGTAAAGAAAAAAAAAACCAAACTAAGAACAGCCTATTCCTTTTTTAGACATTTGTACGTGTAGTAGGAGAGAGAAAACGTTTCCCTCGATCGAATCTTTTTTTTTTGCGATTCGTGATCTATACAGCCAAATCAAACTGTACAAAATTACTGTCCCCCTTCTTGTATTTATCCGTTCACGTAAGGGTGTGTTAAGCCTTTCGCGCCATGAATGGAGTCAGCGCGCCCAACTGTCCGAGCCCCAATTGTATGCGCTGCATGTGAACCTCCACGCAATTCTGAAAGACTTGCTTGTTGATGGGAGTCAAGCGTGACCTTATTTGCTCCATTGTTCCTTGCAGTACTTTCAGCTCGTACGCGTTGCGATCCGAATCCGAGAGGCACTACGAAATATTCAAAAACGATCAAACGAAAATTCAAAACTCGTTTTTTCGGCGAGAACATCTTCCGTAGGTCACCACAAGTGAAATTGAGTCATTGAGTGGTTGAAATTAAATTAAATTAAAAAATAATTAATAAATTTTTACATAAATGTATAAATAAAAAATATATATAAAGATTTAAAATATTAAAAAATATATAATAAAAATTATATATAATTAAATTTAAAGATAACACCCCCTTAAAATTAAAAAATAATACGCACACACACATACACTCTATTAGAGGTGAGAAAAATATGGTTCTTCAAGATGACTTGTATCTTTTTTAAATTTGGCGGTGCCCCACTTTTGCATAATTATCAAAGGGAAAAAAAGGGAAAGTTATTCAGATGGAACTTTTAATATACCTTGACTTGCAGCATCAGAGCCGTCAAATCCGTAACGAGCTGATTCATCTTCGATGGTCCTTTGTCGTTGATTATGTTGTTCCGTGAAACCATATCGCTCGCCTCCTGGCGACACTTTTCTCGTAGATGGGAAGGCGCCAGCATAGCTGCCATACTCGGCTCCGGCGCCATTTCCAAACAGAGCTCCTGCACGTCGTTCAGGAACTCTTGAAGCGCCGCGTTCATTTTTTCCAGATCTACTACCATTCTGTAAAACAGCAAGAGTCCTTCGACGTTATTTGATTTAATCCAAAAAATCGTCGTTTTCTCAATTTACGTAATAACGTACTATTCAAATGCAATTATTTTCGACTATATTTCACTCCTGTTTTTTCTTACTTGCGTTGAGCCATATTCTAGCAATAACGATAACAAAGATTTCGAATTTGATCGACTTACCCGGCGTATCGTCTCTCGAAGTCCTGTGGTAAATATTCGCCGAGCGATCTGTGTTTCTCCGCTTCCGCGTTCATTTCCCGTAATTTCTGTATTTTAATCTTTTTAGCTGCCAATATTTTGTTGACCCTGACAATGAGTTCGAGGAGTTTGAGAGGATATCCGTTCATGGTGCCGCCGATGTGAGCTCTCTTGGGTGTAGGTATCGCAGCGTTGGATATGAGGGGATCGTTGTTGATCCGAGGCGATCTGACTTTGAGGGTGTAGGGCGTGGGCGGCACGTAAGCGACGTGTCTCGGTCTAAAGTTCAGAGCGAACGACGAGACGCTTATCGTTTCAGGTGGTTCATTCGAGAGTACTTCGTAATCAGGTACGCTGTGGGTACCCAGACCGGCGCGTTCGAAGGTTATTCTGTAAGTGTTGTTGCTGGTGTCAACGGCGTCGATGCTACCGGTGAAAAGACCGTCCTGAGGTTTTCTCAGTCTAGCCGTGACTTTGGTACCGATGACCAGTTGGAGTGGAATCTCCGGTGGCAAATCCTTAAAACTGCTGACGTCGCCAGCTTTTCGCTGTTGCAACATTCTTATCTTTTGCCTCTTTCGTTCAAGCTCTCGTCTCTCCTCCTCGAAGAAGGACTGCGAGCATCTTCTCGGCTTTCCCATCATTCTTCTGATTTTGCACCATTCTACTCTGGTGAGCTTGCGCGACTTTAATTGCGGAAAGGACTCTTTCAGGCATATCATGAAATCGTTGTCCCCCTCGAAGAGGGTCTTGTCGATGTTACTGTAGAACCATTCGTAGCAAACCCACTTGTGAGCTTTCGGCAGCTTAAGCAGATTCCGCAGCCGCATACCTATCTTCTGTCCTATCTTGCGATCCGGAGAACCCGGCTGAAGATTGCGTTCTGATTCTTTCTCCTGCTTGATCGGCGTTATCGGAGGAGCCGGAGGGGCGGCTGGTGCTGCGGAGTGTCTCTTCGTTTCCGATGGCGGCTTTTGTAACTTTTTGGCTGGCGACGGTCTAGCCATCTTCTTGGGTGATGCCTTTATCTCAGCCATAGACGGATCCTTCTTTATTCTGAAAAACGACAAGGGTCAGCGGCAATTTGGATTTTGGAGAACTTTCAACGGTGTTGGTTATTCACCTGTGATGCGGATGGTTAACTAGTATATCGTCGTAAAAAAGCTTGTTCTTCTTTCTTATCCTCGCCGGCATGCCTCTCCGGTTCAACACTTGAACCGGCTGCGTGGGAGGATTCGGTTTGGGTGGCGGTTTGGTACCGACTCTCTGGAGTCCCAAAGCCGCAGGTCCGAACTCCGGCGTCGGCTCTGAATCCTCCATGTCCATCAAGGAATCCGTTGAATTGTTGGATATCCGGTGTTCCTCAATGTCCATGGAGTCCTCATCGCACAACTCTTGCTTTATCTCGTCCAACGACGGATAGCCTCCGTTTTTCATCGATAGCAGTGTCTCCGCAGATTCGTCTGCGAAAACGATAAAACGACTTTTCTAATTCTCGTATCACGAAATTATGCTCGAGGTTTTCCGGCAAAAGTGAACGAAATAATTAAGTCTCGTTACGAAACAATTGAAGAGGAAAAAAGGTTACGAAAAAATTGACAATCCAAGTTTGGAATTTCGAAGAACAAAAAAAACGAAAGAAACGAGAAAACAAGAAAAGATCGAAGAATATTGATTCCGAGATGATAAAGAGAGCGATTGAAGCAACGAACGTTCAATCCATTCGTCCGCGTTACGCGCCGTTTTTCCTTGACGATTACGCTCCGAGTATTTCGACGATCTCAAAGAGTGACGACCCGTACGAAATTCCCGCTGATAGGACGTGTACAACTTTTTTATACCGTACTCCGACATAACCAAATTTGTGTGGTGGCAACACTCGTGTGTCAACAGCACGATACCCGAGTGCCCGTACGAAACCGCGTTCGAATGATTTCCCCGCCCCACCGCCCCCTTCCAACACCCACGAAACTGCCCCCACCCCCCTCCTCCAACCAGCCGTGTTTTCCCGTAAATTTCTTGGCAAAAGTTTTCTTCGTTCTCGCTTATGATCAACCGGAATTTCGAAGTTTCGGTGCACACGTATTGTGAAATAAAAAGAAATCGTCGTTCAGCTAACGAGTCGGGTCGTCGTCTCCCGCTCGAAACGCGTACATTGGCTGATTTTTTTGAAATTTTGAAACCCGTCGAAACGTCGCGGAGGGCTCTGCTCGCACACCGAGTACACGACACGCGTATACGCTGCTTAACCGTGACCTTTATTAATACCACTTTTCCCGGCGAGTTCACTTTGAAAACCGGCAAACACCAAGGGCTCGTGTTTCGCCTCGAAATTACAATCCGCTCGTTCACACGGACCTCCGAAAAATCGGCTAACAGTACGATTGTTAGTTGGAACAAATTTTCACTCACTTTCAATCTCGTCTGCCATGTTGACGTCGGGGGGATCTGGTGCATTCTGGGTGCGCGCGTGTTTCTGCCAAACGCCGCCAAACAACGCGCGACTCGGGCGCGCAACTCGTGTCGAGTAGTGGGGCTCGATCATCCTGTTTCCAACGCTCCGCGCGTTCCACCGTTCCGTTCAACACGGCGCCAAACTTTGAAACATTTGTTTTTTGTTTTTTTTCGTCACGATTGCGGTCTTGCTAAAAACTGGCGTTTTTGCATTGAGGAGAGTTCTACGTCTTTGATGCTTATTGAATTTATAACATTCCGGAAGCTTGCATGACTTAGAGCTGTTTTAAGAAGATTTTAGGAACGATTTAAAAAAAATAGCAGCTTTTAACGAAAAGCAAATATTAATCTACAAATGCAAATCATTGACATTAGTACTTTATTGTTTGATAATGAAAATTAAACACGTTAATTACCAACACGTCTTGAATAATTATTTTCTCACGATGATTATTATTATGCTTAAATGCATAGAATGTTTCTATTTTCAGACTCAAAAAATTATAGATATACCGTTGATTAGTCAATCTCCTAGTAATATCTTAAAAAACAATTGCTCAATTGCTCAGAAAAATATAGTTAACTCCGAATAGTATGCATCGTTGCACAGCTGTTCGTACTTGCCTTTGATTGGTCGAGGGTAGCAGCGCTCCCCGTGGCTGAATCGAGAACTACCGGTCTCTCACCCGAACCTACGAGTTTCTCGGCCAACCTGTGGTCATGATTCAAACGAAATGGTTCTCGACGACGTTTGGCCATGGGCCTTCGTTTCTTTACTTTTCGTAGTTGGAACTGACATACGTCCCGAAATCGACAGATATTGCAGGGAAAATGAGCGATTGATAACGAGCGAAGAACTCGACGAGTATCTCCTCGTAGATGTTCTAATCAACTCGACTCTCATCCTCGAGTGTCATTTTTGGTTAGAATACTCTGGTATCCATTAACCTCACTTTTTTTCGTAAACAATAATTCGTGAAAATAAAACTCTCAGCAACGAGCCGAACGACGAACAGCCCAGAATTTGGTATCGTCAAGATCGATACAAGAGCGAACCGGAAATCGAAGTTGATCTCGGAATGAACAATAACATGTCCGAAAATCGGATTCACACGTCTCATGACTTTTCCCTCGTTATTAAAGAATTTGAGAATCACGACGCGGCCATTTATCGCTGCAGGGACAAGAACGGACCGGAAGTAGAAAAAAAATTTAATTACAGACTCGAAATTGTTGACAAAGCCAGTGAAGAGGTCGAATCGGCCAGAGGGAATATCAGCGATTGGGAAAAATATCGGGAAACGAATCTCCAACCAGTGACGAATCGTTTTGCAGTGAGCAATGTTTTCGTTCTGATTGGAGATTCCAAAGGTCTGAAGAATCGAAAGTTTTTACGGAAAACGTTCAATGTACCCCCGGCTTCCCTTTCAGGTATCGAGGATGAATGACTTGATGGAAATTCGTGAGTCAGGCGTAACTTTGGAATTGGTGTCCGAATGGACACCATGGGGCCCCTGTGAACATTGCTCTCGCAAAAGGGGCGTTAAAACTAGCAGAGCTCAGTGCAGAGTTAAAAGTCGAATTAACAATCAAGTTCGCATCATCAAACATTGATATTTCTCATTCTCGGAAATAATTAATTATAATTGGTCGCGATTAATTAATTAGAATTTTTAGCGATTAATTAGTTACATTTATTACGAATTATATTTGGAAAATTCCGTACCATACAAATCCAAATATTTTACCCATATAACCCAAACAAATCCAAATAATTAAAAATAAATCGAAATTCAAATAACTAAAAAATCATTTTTTTAATACTCAATTTTTATCATTTTAAAAACAATAAACATTTTTTTTATTATTTAACTCGGATGTGCACCGTTGAAAAATGTTTTTATACAGAACAAACTTTCGTTCCGCAGACTCTGAAATCATCGGGGGATGCCGAAATTTTGAATTTTTTCTCGACGTCGCCAATTCTCGCGTGCCGGTAAATTAATAAAAAAAAAAACAACATATAATTGGTAAAATCGAAAATGTCCCATAAAGTTTGAACGATTTCTTCGTTTTCCAAGGTCCCAGCTCTTGGCGGAGAAATTTACGGCTATAAGCAGAGCGACGCGAGATCTGCCCGAGTTCATACTCGAGGAGAAATGTAAAAATTGTTCTCGCGTGAAAAAAGTTAAGGAGGGCAAATTCAAGTACAAAAAGCGTTACACACTGATGGAGGGTGCGCACATCGCCATAGTTTGTCCCGAGTATGAAATCAAAAAAGGAGTTTTTTTCATTAACAGAATTTTATTAAGTTTTCTCCTTGGTATTGGTCCGCACGCTTTTTTTTTTTTTGGTTTTAAGTTCCGATATGGAGAACCAAGTTACGTGGCGGAAAGATTCCCTCTTGCTGAAGAAGGGCACCGGAAGTTCCTTCAGAAAAAAGGATACCGAGCCTCGAGTCCTCGTCGATACTTTTTCCACGTTGTACCTGATCGACGTTTCGACAGACGAGGAAGGCAATTATACTTGTTTCTCGGACAATGTCAGAATGCTTCAAGTCAGCGTTCGCGTAGTCTCGAAATCGCGTTTGCTCTCGAAGGGTAAACGAAAAAATCAATTTCGTCGCTAGCTCCCTCTATTTCAGTAAAAAAAAAACCCTTTAGCAGGCTTAGCCTCGAAATAATTATTATATTTAGACGTCTAGTGTCATATCCCAGATCCATGACGATGGATTTTTATACCTTGAAGACAAATCCACAATTTGGTTCACATTGAATTTTCCATTTCTAGGGAAAAATGTCGAAAAAATATTCTAAAAAGGTTTTTCTCATTTTCACAGTCTAATTTTGCATTTTCGGTAAAAACTGGAGTATATTCATAATCAGCGGAAAATTTCCGATTAAATAGACTCTTTTAAGAGTTTAAAAACGGAAAAAAATATTTTTCGGCTTTCCCGGCCACTTTTCCGGAATCTCGAAAATCACGATATTTCAAAAGGTCGTAGAGTAGACTTCTTCTATGCGATGGAGATTTATTTGGTGGGTTTGGAAAAGGTTTTTGCCTGACTTAAATAATGGCATTGGAATCATATCGATATCTCTCATAGTTTTCCCGGAAAGTCCACTTGAAAAACGGCAAAAAAAGAGGCAAAGGGGTATGTATGGAAAAATTGGCAAAAATCGATGGTCCAACTTTGAAATTCTGCCAAAAATCGAAAAATC
>JAPYZJ010004489.1:0-13537 GCA_030522765.1 Ophioninae sp. B BG-2022a | reverse complement strand
ATTTTTATCAAACGGTGGTGAATTACCACGTGGCAAACCTTCCTCTTCAAAATGACGTTTTTTGTTTTTGTTTAAGACTTGCAGATCCGGAGATTATCCGTCCGCCATGGGAACATTTTTTTTGCAGCCTCAACTTTGGCGCCCTCTACGAATTTTTTAGAAAATGCTGTACAAAATAAAAAACAATTCTTCTACTCTATACGGTTTACCCGATATTCTGGATAAAAATTTATTGTCAAATCTAGCATAGAAGCGGAGAAAAAAATTTCCGAAAATTCTTCACGTTTTTCGCTTTCTAGACTAGACACCTACGTTAAGAGCAGGGTGATCGTTAAAGAAAAAATATACAAGTTTCGTTCCCGAGGTATTGAGGTTTTGGGGGGTATGAATTTTTGATATCATGCAGTTTGAGGATTCATCAATGATATTAGGTATGAAACAAGGTCGAATTCTGTGACAGGTAGTCATAACGTAATAGAGAAGTTGTTGGTCATTTATCAATTAGAGAACATCTATGATTGGTGCAGTCGTTCCGTTTCCGTGATTAGATAAAAATAGATTTGGCACGTGCAAGTTTAGTGATACGAGCAGATGACGCAGTTGGGAAAAATCGGCTTTATTCACAAGTGAGAAAGTATACAGGCTACGCTCCCCAGGTTCTGTCATCCGTGTTATTCGCCTGAGGCTTGCCTAGCATTCATGGTGTATACGTGGTTAATTCCCGTGCCGAAATTTGGTCACGGATCCAGTTCGATTCGGATCAGGATCCTATTTTCCTAATGGGAATCCAGTCCGACTTCGTATCGGATCCAGAATTGGAATGTAACGTTTACAAACTGGATTCCAATGAGGATCCTGATCCGGAAGTATTGCGACCTTCAGTTAGATCCTTCTTATCGGATCCAGACTGGAATCTCTAACTTCAAGAATAAGATCCAGTTCGTCATCGGAAAAACTCCAAGCATAAATGTAAAAATCACCTTTCGAGGATTTCTACACTTATCACTGGAAGTTGACTCAATATCAAAAATGGATCTTCTCGTCGAAGGAAGGGATTTGTACATTTTGAAAAGGTGATTTTTGCATCCCCTCATAAATATAGTCATCAGAGATCAAAATTCATTATGCGTTTTGGTTCTTTACTCCTATTCCCAAAATTCCCATTTTTCCCAAAATTGCCGAAATTCCCTATTCCCATTTTTAATTTGGATGGTTGTATCGGAATTCAAAATGTAAGTGTACATGTGATCATCTGTTTCATTTCTTCTCTACCACTGTACTAAAATTCAATTAAATCACTGACCGATGGCTTCTGAAAATGACAGGCACGTGTCACTTTCTGGAGATTCGAACGATTTTTTTTTACACCCTCAGTGACATCAATATTTCAAAAGTTTGCCACCGCATCGTCGCAATGTGTACAGAGTAAGGACCGACTGGATTCCCATGCGGATATCCCTTTTGAGGAATCCATATTATATTCTGGCCGGAGTCTGATCAAAAATTGGGTGTCGCATCGCCGCAGTGTACACAGAGGCGAAATAGTCCGGATTCTGATGCGGATACCCTTTTTAGGGAATCTATATTGTATTCTGACCGGAATCGAACAAGAAACTAGATATCCCTACCAAATAATAAATTATTATATGTTTTATAATAAATTATAAAACATATAAGAAAATATATAAGAAATTATATAAGAAAATAATAAATTATTATTTTCATTTATTATCCTACCAGATAATAAATGAAAATGCCGTTTTCGTGCCTAAGGTACCTGAGTCATGTAAAGCCTATCTTATTAGTTTATAAGTATAAAAAAAACTATGAATATTGAAATAAAACAAAAATGTTTATTTAATCATTTAATCAATAATAAAGGTATTAATAATAATTTTAGTTCAGAAACCAATGTTTACCATTGACTATAAGCTTTTTTAAAAAAAGCGTCTTCTGGGTCTTATTCAGACCACTGTTCCTAATAAACGAAAAATCAACTTCGTACAAAAAAAATTAACAAAAAATACAATCTTCGATTTTTAAATTAAATTTTGATACCAACATGTATAGTGCTGATAAACCACTATATATAATTAGAATAGAGATTTACTAAGTAATATTGAAACCATTTCTTGTTTTCGAAAGTTTTTGTACTTTGTAGTTTTGGATATTTGAAAAGTGGGCTTTATTAGGCACTGGGCCTTACATGATTCAGGTACCTTATATAGTCGGGAAGTTCCGAGAAAAACGAAGAAAAAGTGAGGCCGGAAAATAACTAAAAAGCTCAAAAACTCAAAAACTCATAGGATTCAAAAACAGTGCGCGATATTCCTTTCGACGCAATGACGATAAGCGAGATTATGACTCGTCGTACGTTTGAATTTTTTCCGCAGATAATATAAAGCCGAAGAAACCGTTCGATCTGCCAATCCCAAAGGGAGTAGACGACGATATCGAGGAAGACGATGACGAGCTTGACGACCGAGACGACCTTGACGGGGACGCCGAGGATGAGGACGATTCCGACAGTGATCTCGAGGACGTGCTCAGCGACCAAGCTTACGACGACGACAGCGACGAGGCTTATCTCGATGACTATGATACGACAACTGGTTCCTCGTACGTAAAAAAAAAAAAAAAAAACTGACGCTTGGCCGTTGGCTATTTCATTGACCCAACGTTTTTTCGTAAACTCGGAAAAATCTGAATTTTCAAGGCGACCCTCGACTACAGCGCCGACAACTGAGAAGAGCAAGCAGGAAGCTACAGCAATGCCACTCCCCATTAGCCCTAGCACTCAGCAAGCCTCCCAGCCTCAAGGCACACCGGATCCTTACCTGACGCACTTTGACCCGAGGTCCGAACATCAGAGCTACAAACAAGCCCAGATGAGACTCGAGGAAGTCCACAAAGAGAAAGTAACCAAGGTAAGCGGGCAGTTTGAACCAACCTCGTCAATCCTCAGCTGAGAAAAGAGCACCGCGAATTACAGCGAATCTACACGTCACTCCTCATTGCTTTGCATATCCGACACGCAGGCATTGTCATTTTTTGTCTTTCCGGTAAACTGCTGCACGAGTCTCTATTTTTTTCTTACAACTTTCATCTCTCGATGAGAACTTCTGTTGTACGAATCTGTAAAAATGGCTGGCTGATCGGTCGGCTTTCTCATCAAATGTGCCTACACTCAACGGCCTACTTAGCGTCTGTACCAGCAGACTTACCGTTTCAACCAGTCCCACAACTTGACGCGGGACTGCGTCAAAGTTTCCTCGCCGGTATCGCCCCCTCTTGAGGAAAAATTGGACTTAGTTTGTAAACTCTCGTGTCATGAGAGCTCACGAATCATGAAAGAACTCGAGTCATGTTCAAACCTGCTGCTGCCTGCTCACGGTTTGCTGGAAGCAGCATCAGTACGGTGAATGTTCAAGTGCCACATGTTACTTCTACAAAGTTAATTCACTTTCAAATAGTTCAGTATAGTTTAGCCCGTAATGGTCACTAGGGGTCCAGCGGACCCCAGGCTGATTTTGTAGAGATATATCGTAGAAAGGTCGATTGAGAAACGAACTTGTGCTGTCATGTGTTGTCTGAACCTACTCCAACACTGTTTAATCGGTGGCGATGATCAAAATGGCGCCAGTTGTCTCGCAGGTAGCAAATAGTGCTGTTCATGAAAATTATATTTTTTTCTTGAAAATATGCTATTTCAAGAGTAACATAGTGTAGGATTTTTGCCATATCACGAAAATCAAAATGTATATAAATTTTTCAATGAAAATTGGTGTTTTTTATTCGTTTTTTTTCTGATTGTTTTTTCGCCATATTAACATTTTAAAACGAAAGAAAAACGATTGTTTTACTTGAGAAACAAATGGAATAGAATACTCGTGTAAGATTAGCATCAATAAATCAAGCAGAACGGAAATAGCAACAAGTTTTCGGTGTGGGGTCCAGTATACCCCATGTGACCATTACGTGGCGTATAGGAGGCGTCACTATTATGGGTTAAGGGACTGGACTACTGGAATTCCAAGCGCGGGTAATGCTTTCCCTCTTGTTGTATTATGGCCAGAGTGAACTTAGGGGAAATATCCTACAACGGAGCATTGAGTTAGAGACTTTCCTGTATAACGAGTCGTTCAATAATGTGGAAAAGATTTTGTTCCCATGAACATGATATGAAAATAACTTCCCCGTACGTCTTGCGAGCCTCAAACGTGCGCAATACGAATATTGTAATCACGTGGCTTTACTAAGTCCAGATAATTTACAACGTTTCCCAGAACGTTGAAGAGGTTATGTAGATAATTTATAACGCCTCTCGTATAGCAAAGCGTGCAATCTGAATTGTTGACTGTATCATCACATTTCAGGAAACCACCTTGTAAATAGTTTATTCAACTAATGATCAGCTAATTGTCGACTTGTTGATTCAACCGAATGATATATCGCGTCATGCGGTTCATTGATCCCGCCATTAAGATAACTGCACCATTTCATAATTCATCGGGCCATCTAGATTTCAGAGAAGGCCTTTTAGATAATGAATCGCACCACCTGGATAATTGGTTGCGTCCATTCGACAATTGATCAAACCAGTTAGATGAGTTGCGTCATCTTGATAATTCATTGCACTGCCTCCATAATCGATTGCTCCAGACTAAGGTACCTGACCCACGTAAGGCCCAGTACCTGATAAAGCCCACTTTTTAAATATCCGAAACTACAAAGTCAAACGGATCGAGCTCTCATCGTCGAGTGTCTAACTTTCAATGGTCGCAATTGCCATAGCAACCGGCTGTAGAGGCGAACCCAAACAATTTTGGAGTTGATAGAAGGCAAGCGAAAAACTATCGAAAACAAAAAATGTTTTCAATATTACTTAGTGAATCTTTGTTCTAATTATATGTAGCGGTTTATCAGCACCGTAAATGTTTTTATCGAAATTTAAGTTAAAAATTGAAGATTACATATTTTTTAAATCTTTTTGTACGAAGTTACAACGGGTATGGCCTTATTAGGAAGGGTGATCTGAATAAGGCTCAGAAGACGCTTTTTTAAGAAATGTTTATAGTTAATAGTAAACATTGTTTTCTGAACCAAAATTATTATTAATACGTTGATTATTGAATAAATGATTAAATAAACATTTTTGTTTTGTTTCAATATTTATAAATTTTTGTACTTAAAAACAAATAAGGTGGGCCGTAAATGTTTTTATCGAAATTTAAGTTAAAAATTGAAGATTATATATTTTTTAAATCTTTTTGTACGAAGTTACAACGGGTATGGCCTTATTAGGAACAGTGATCTGAATAAGGCTCAGAATACGCTTTTTTAAGAAAAGCTTCTAGTTAATAGTAAACATTGTCTTCTGAACCAAAATTATTATTGATACGTTGATTATTGAATAAATGATTAAATAAACATTTTTGTTTTGTTTCAATATTTATAGATTTTTGTACTTAAAAACAAATAAGGTGGGCCTTAAATGGGTCAGGTAGCTTATAGAAACCACCGTATAGTTCGCATAGTGCAATACACTAAATAATGTGACGCTTACAAATATCATACGATCCCTGTTCCCGAGAGCCGAAGGGATTTTTAACTAATAAGGCGTTTAACTAATCACCGTACACTACGAGCTTACTACACTCCTCAAAAAATGCTGTGACAACGCCTCGCATAAGTAACGGTCGTTTAGAGGTGGGATTGCGTCATAAGTCCTGCCCTCGCAGCCCCTCCCCCACCCTCCGCCACCCTCCCCGTCGATAATAGGAATCTTACCGCAGACCCACTTAAGGCCACTGTATAATTAAAAATATGTTCAGTGAGTGACCTACCCCACGAACGGAGTTTCCAAACTTGTATGGAAGTCTACGCTTGTACATACAAACGCAACACAAACAACACGCGACCAGTAAAGTCTATCTTTTTCGACACAACGCAGCGCACGTTCTGGTATACTTGCATCTCAGTGCATCGGATTACCGCCCCGAGCGCCTAGATCGCTGGTAAACTGCTTATGGTTAGTGCCCTATTAAGGCACCTGACCCATGTAAGGCGCAGTGCCTAATAAAGCCCACGATTTAAATATCCAAAAGTACAAAGTCAAACGAAATGAACTCTGATCGTCGAGTGTCTAACTTTGAATGGCTGCAATTCCCATAGCAACCGCCGTGGTGTGGCAAACCCAAACAAATTTGCAGTCGATAGTAGGCAGCGCGATCGCACGTAGGCGTTTCTTAAATTTCGATGTAAAAAAACTTTCGAAAACAAAAATTGTTTTCAATATTACTTAGTGAATCTCTATTATAATTATGTGTAGTGGTTTGTCAGAATTAGACACGTTGTTATCAAAATTTACGTTTAAAATTGAAGATTGTATTTTTTTGGTACGAAGTTATGGCATATGGCCTTATTTGAAACAGTAGTCTGAATAAGGCCGTTCTTTTAAAAAAACGTTAATACGTTGATTATTGAATAAATGATTAAATAAACATTTTAGAAGTTAAACTGAAGAAGACGTTTTTTTAAAAACAGCTTATAGTCAATAGTGAACATTGTTTTCTGAACCAAAATTATTATTAATATGTTGATTATTCGATAGATGTTTAAATAAACATTTTTGTTTTATTTCAACATTCAACATTTTTCATTCAACCTTTTTTTTTGTTCTTAAAAGCAAATAAGGTGGGCCTTACATAGGTCAGGTACCTTAGTCTTCATGGCGGCTCGGTGGAGGGGGGCAGCCACGTGACACGTCGAAAGTGTGTACTAAACCGCTAGAGGAGCCACTTCCACTGTGGCGCCATGCCCAAGTGCACTACTACCCCACAATATGTCGTGAAAATCGTTCGGAACTCCACTGCAATGGTAAGCTTGCACTTGAAATGGGCAAAGCTTACCGATAACTGCGCAATGACTAAATCCCTATTTTGTCCGCTCATTTACGACCCCTCTTCCTCGACATTTATCAACACCGAAAGAAACTCTTACAGGTTCATTTAACCCAATTGTCATTATAAGTCTTTTGTTCTAGTCTGGAAAATAATGCAATGTGTGGTAAAATAAATGTCGTCGTTCCCTCTACGAATACCCAATGTATCTCGCTCCGTGAATGTTTAATTCATTGTATACCACCGTAACCATAGCGATATTTCTGATACTCAAGGAGAATTTAATTATGCCATATTACCTACATTGATGAGGGTCTGAGGGAAGGGAATGAGGATGAAAGAAAATGAGAGATATTTTTATTCGACTGACTGTAAATTGTTTATACTCTTTAACGCAAAGACCGCAGAAACACCTCTCGTACACAGGTTGAAAATTCAGAAAAATTGATAACAAAAACAAAAAATTATCAACCGAAAAAAGATGATTACTAGTAAATAAAAATGTCGTATCTTTTTTTGGTACTCCCAGTGTTTACAATTTGTTCTGAACTGAAAAGGGCATTAGCCATTTTTTATTTAAAAAATCTGATTTGATATTTTAATACAACGATCGAGAGAACCACGATTCATCAAATAATTGTCAAATCGATATGCATAGTGAAAATATCTTTTTTCCTTGTGAGGCCCACGAATGTGCTTCAAAGCAAAAGTGGCACGGCCTTTTTCGTTCGTGTTTCGTCGTTTACTCGCAGTCAGCCGCTTACAAAATCGGATAATAAAAGACTCAATGTGTTTAACGCAAATCATCGGATTATTATAATCAATAGCAATAACAACACACTTGAATATAAAAATAAAAATGTTACTAATAACGAAACGAAACAATGATAAAATGTGTACAGTACCGATTACCTCAACATACAATATTAAGAAGAACAACAACAACAAAACTGATGATTTTTATTATTATTTATCAAAAATAATGATTTATGGCTTTTAATAATAAACAATTACAGTTATGATAATAAACTACATAAAAATTCCGAGAGAAGCAACAATAAATTTGAATGATAAAAAAACTGTAAAAACGACAACATTCTTGACTGTTTTTTTAAATAAACATCCTTTAAAATTGGTTAAGGGATCGTCTCAGTGTGAAATTTTCAAAAAATCGTTGATTTGCATTATCGTATAGTATACACTGTTTCAAACATTCTCTCAAATTTTTAAATCGAAAATCAAATGATTACGGTCGCTACAGCGTTTCTTGTAGAAAGGAAATGGAGCGGGACATCAGCCAAGTCAATTTTTGAACTCGTTTTACTCGGAATGGTGTTTTTCAAAACGGTGTCCACCGACAAAGAAAGAGTTTTGAAAATATTCATTTCCAATTTTGAGAGAACATTTTTAACGTCATTCTCTATCGCGTTATGGAGGTTTTTTTTATTTGACAAAATGGCGATGGTTTGAACAAAAACTATCGAATTTGGACCTTTCCTTTGATAGTTTTTCGTAAAAAAAAATAGGAAGATTTAGAAAAAAGGTTCTATAGCGCGATAGAGAATGACGTTAAAAACGTTCTCTCAAAATTGGAAATAAATATTTGCAAAACTCTTTCTTTGACAGTGGACACCGTTTTGAAAAACACCATTCCGAGAAAAACGCGTTTAAAGATTGACTGGGCAGATGTCCCGTTGCCTTTCTACAAGAAACACTGTAGCGACCGTAATAATTTGAATTTCGATTAAAAAATTTGATACAATGTTTCGAACGGTGTATACTATACGATAATGCAAAAAAAAATTTTTTTTTGAAAATTTCACACTGAGACGATCCCTTAAAATTGATCTCTGCTGAAGGAAAAATAGTAGTCAGTCTTGGAGAACATAGGCACTTATAGAGCGAGAGAAATAGAAAAAAAAGAGGATTTCGAAAGGGGTGGAAAGCATTGGTGTCGAAATCCCCTGTGCTACAACGTTTTCAGGTGATGAAGGACTGGAGCGATCTCGAGGAGAGATATCAGGACATCAGAGCGAGGAATCCGGTGGCCGCTGATGCCTTCAAACGTTGGATGACCGCGAGATTTCAAGAGACCGTAGCGGCCTTGGAAGCAAGCGGGGCAGCCGAGAAACACCAGCTTAGCGCGATGCATCAACAACGCGTTCAAGTGCGTCTCATAAGCATTTAACAAAAACAAAAAAACAAAAAAAGAAGTACAACCAAAAGCCAAAAGCCAAAAAGAAAAGCCAAAGACTTCGAGCGGACGTAGACTCTATTTGACCCCGAATGAGCCGACGCCTGATTATGAGAGTTCCTCAGACGTATATACGAAGATATACCCGGTCACCGCCCGATATCCTTGCGGTCGCCGAACCCTATGTGCAACTACCAACTTTACTTAATACCCTCGTGTTGAACGCTTTCAGGCAGCCGTCAAGCAAAGGAACGAGGAGGCGATGTCGTGCTACACCGCAGCCCTCAACGAGACTCCTCCAAACGTAAGTCTACCCCCGACAGTCATTTTTGTGATGGGTACCAACTTTTCAACGGTTTTTTCTATTTTTCTCGTTTTCGTTGCTGCACAAAGCACGTTCAGTGATTCTTGACGATTTCAAAGGTATCTGAACACTTTGGCGTGATTCGCGTTAATCGATTCGGCTACAAAAACAAATGGCAAATAAATAATATAATAAAATTATATTATTTATTTGCTACAAAAAGAAATGGCAAATAAATAATATAATAAAATTATATTATTTAAAAATAATAATAATAAAATTATTTACGTTGGAACGATGCAAACCATCGTTATCAGGCCATCGGTAATTTTATTCTTTTATGGGATTCCATTGAAGTACCTGACCCATATAAGACCCAGTGCCTAATAAAGCCCACGTTTTAAAGATCCGAAACTACAAAACGGATTTAGCTGTGATCGTCGAGTGTCTAACTTTGAATGGCCGCAATTGCCGAAGCAACCGCCACGCTGTGGCGAACCCAAACAAATTTGCAGTCGATGAAAGGGAGCGCGTGGGATCGCACTTAGGCGTTTCTTGAATTCTGATGTACACAAACTGTCGAAAACAAAAATGTTTTCGATATTAGTTGGTACATCTTTATTCTAATTATACGTAGAGGCTTATCAGCACTTTACGTGTTGTTATCAAAATTTGAGTTTCAAATTGGAGATTATATTTTTATTTTATTTTTTTTTGTACGAAGTTACAACGGGTATGGCCTGATTAGGAACAGTGGTCTGGATTAAGCCCAGAGACGTTTTTTTTAAAAAAAGCTTATAGTTAATAGTGAACATTGTTTTTTGAACCAAAATTATTATTCATACGTTGATTATTGAATAAACAATTGAATAAACACTTTTATTTTATTTCGACATTCATAGTTTTTTTTGTACTAAAAAACAAATAAGGTGAGCCTTACATGGGTCAGGTACCTTACGGGATTTCGATTTTCGTTTTGTGTAGGAACAATTGATACGACTTTAATTTCCCTTCGATATTTCGATAACAATCGTAACTAACCGAACGGATAGAGCGTATGCAAGCCCGTTTGGAAGTTATAAGAGAGTGTCGTGCACGGTGTCATTTACGAAAAAAAAAAAAACAAAGAAAAAAAAAAGATAACGTTGAAAAAAGTACTAGTGAAAAAACGTTGAACCCTGTACCTATCATTAGGTACAAGAAACAATGCCAAATCCGTGTTTGATAGCGTCGAGTTAATTCGAGTAAAGTCGATTGAAGCCAAACAGCCGAAACCCTAGCGTTGTTTTGATCGGGAATCGTTGTTGCATTCGGCAACGCGATTGGGATTATTGCAGACGCACCGGATTCAGAAGTGCCTGCAGAAGTTGCTGAGAGCCTTGCACAAGGATCGCCATCACACGATCGCTCACTACAAGCATCTGCTGGACAGCAGCCTGGAGCAGGCGCAGCGTGAGAAGCCGGCGACCCTCGAGCACCTCGCAGAAATCGACAGGATCACCAATCAGAGCCTTTTGATGCTGGAACGGTAGTGAAAGCGATTAAATATTATTGAGCCATCACACGTTTATCCACGTTTATCGACGGTTCAGAGCACGGGCTTGAAATTGGGTTTGACACGTGTGTCGTGCCGGTCTAGAGAGGGTTGGTAATTTTACCGCGATAGAGAGGGAGGGCACTGCCTGTTGAAGAGTCCTCGACTCTTCCCTACCGGAAGTTGTATCCATTGCTGATGGCGATGCGTTCGAAGGATTCGAAGAAAACCCAACGACAGCCCGAAAAGTCATGCTATTAATGTTTGTTTGTCGTATTCGTTCATAGGTATCCGGAGTTGAGTGCAAAAATCGGACGGCTGATGGATGATTATGTGTTGGCCCTCAGGAGCAAGGACGAAACGCCGGGTCTTCTCCTAGCGATGACTCGGGAGGCGGAGGCGGCTATTTTGGATAAATACCAAGCGGACGTTGCCAGCAAGCAACAAGGTTAGCTTCTCCTGGTTCTTTGCATTTTCGGCTTCGTTATATTTTTAAACTTCACCGGATATCGTTGATTCCTCATAAATGTGGGCTCTCTGCTCAGTTTTAACCCGTAATGGTCACTAGGGGTCCAGTGTACCCCAAGCAATTTCTGTAGCCATATAACGTAGAAAGGTCGATTGAGAATCAAACTTGTGCTGTCACGAAATTGCGTCAGTTGTCTCGCAGGTACCAAATAGTGCTCTTCATGAAAATTGTATTTTTTTCTTGAAAATATGCTATTTCAAGAGTAACATAACGTAGGTTTTTTTGCCATATCGCGAAAATCAAAATGTATATGAATTTTTCAATGAAAATTGGGGTTTTTTTTCTTGTTGTCTTTTCGCCATATTAACATTTTTAAACGAAAGAAAGACGATTTTTTTACTTGGAAAACATATGAAATAGAATACTCGTGTAATATTAGCGTAAATAAATCAAGCAGAATGGAAATAGCAACAAGTTTTCGGCGTGGGGTCCACTACACCCCATGTGACCATTATGGGTTAAGGGTGATCACTGGAATATTGGAATTCCAAGCGGTCGATTGAGAATCAAACTTGTGCTGTCATGTGTTGTTGTCTAAACCTACCCCAATACTATTTAATGGGTGGCGATGTTCTAAATGACGTCAGTTGTCTTACAAGTAGCGAATAGTGCCATTCATGAAAATTCTATTTTTTTTTCTTGAAAATATGCTATTTCAAGAGTAACATAGCGTAGGTTTTTTTGCCATATCGTAAAAATCAAAATCTATATAAATTGTTCAATGAAAATTGTTTTTTTTTTGTTCTTTTTTTCCGATTGTTTTTTCGCCATATTAAAATATTAAAGCGAAAGAAAAAACGATTGCATCACGTGAAAAACATATGAAATAGAATACTCGTGTAAGACTAGCGTCAATAAATCAAGTAGAACGGGAATAGCAACAATTTTTCGGCGTGGGGTCCACTATACCCCATGTAACCGTTACGTGGCTTCAAGGAGGTGTGATCATTTGGGGTTAAAATTGAATTAAAAAAACAAACCCAAACAAGTCATAAGACCTAAACTTTCGAAACTGCAACGATCTTTTTTTTTGTCTCATCCGAAAAATAACAGAGAAGGAGCATCAGAAGGCTCTGGAACGCGAGCGTAAGGAACAGCGGAAAGTGGAACGCGGCGAACTGAGGACGGAACTGGAACAACACGAGGAGGGCGATCCGATCGTGGAGAAGAAAGACGCACCCGTTGCCCAGCCCCAGCAGCAACAGCAACAACAAGACCAGCACCAGCAGCAGGAACAGGACCAGCCGCAGCAGCAGCAGCAACAAACTCCGTTGCAGCAGCAGCCACCCCAGCCGGAGCCCCAACAACAGGCAGCCGTTGCCGCGATCCACAATGAGGGAATCGTCAGAGCAGCTCACAGTATGTCTCATGACATTTCCCATTCGGAGCCGGTGAGTACCAAATCATTAACTTATTAATGATTTATAATGATTTTTAAAGCGATGTAACTTATTGGTTACATCCCTTATTTATGGGCATAGAGAACACGCCGGAGAATTTCGACGTGGTCGATAATATTGCGAGCTTTGTTGGTACATGTTTTCTACATTTACGGCTAATTTCTCAAAATAGCTGATTTTTTTTTCATTTCTGCATAGAAATGTAGGAAAAAAAAGCTCAAAATGTGTATTTTTTTGCGGTCGGCTTCCGTCAGGTCACCAAATTTTTCGAAATGTAATACTGTCGTCAATAACACAGGTCGGCAAATTTTAACTTTTATTTTTCACTTTGAGATTCAATGACTGATTCTAGTGTATTTTAATGCGCTGATTACGAATACGAACTCAGTTTTCCGCCGTCTCATCTAGTTTTCCCGGAAAATTCAGTTTTTTATTTTCGTAAAAAACAACACCTTTGTAAGGAAATATTTTTTTCATTATATTAAATAAATTACAAAATGGATTCTACAACTATGCCCTACATAAATTGACAACTATGTCCTAATAACGACCTCATAAGCAAATGACCGAAAATGTTATGTTTTTTCGAGCTATTACTGTAGGCCATTAATTGAATTAGATAAATACAATTAAACCATCAATTAGGAGCAGTTCCTAGAACCTAAATAAAGCTA
>JAPYZJ010004488.1:0-13537 GCA_030522765.1 Ophioninae sp. B BG-2022a | reverse complement strand
CCAACGCCATTATTCAAGTCAGGCAAAAACCTTTTCCAAACACACCAAATAAACCTCCATCGCATAGAAGAAGCCTACTCTACGACCTTTTGAAATATCGTGATTTTTGAGATTCCGGAAAAGTGGCCTGGAAAGTCGAAAAAATTTTTTTTCCGTTTTTAAACTCTTAAAACGGTCTATTTAATCGGAAATTCTCTGCTGATTACCAATATTCCCGATTTTTTACCGAAAGTACAAAATTAGACTGGGAAAATGCCGAAAACCCTTTCTAGAATATTTTTTTGACATTTTCTTCTAGAAATGGAGAGTTCAAGGTGACTTAAATGGAGGATTTCATACTAGATATACAATTATTTCTATTTTATTATTTATTATATATATTAACGATAATACTTCAATAATAAAAAATATTAATACCGGTAGAATCATTTACACATTGTTATATTTATTGTTTTCGGCATTATTATTACGATAGACGTTTTTGCATAAAATAATTGGCACGATCACCCGAATGATTCGGTACACGTTTTTTTTTTTGTGAGTACTTTTTCCCCACAACGGAAAATAACTGTCGTGTCTCTGGAGAGAGAGAGAGAGAGAGAGAGAGAGAGAGAGAGAGAGAGAGAGAGAGAGAGAAGGGGACGAAACGCGTTGAACGAGAAAACGCAATGACAGCTCCATTCAACAGTGGAACGAACGTGTCATGCACAGATATTCGAGAATGTTGGAGCGCAATGGGACCAGTGGCATATGAGCGAAATAAAGAAAATGAGTGGAGAATACGAAACTCGATATCGTCCCATTGTTTCTCAACGTTATCTCACTCTCTCTCTGTCTTTCTCTCTTTCTCTCTCTCTCTCTCTCTTTCTGTCTCTTTTTATCTAAACAGAGATATGTTTTTGTTTTCATTCTGTATCACGAGTATTTACGAAGTTCGTCGTGTAACGCCGATACGATATCACTCGCTTGACGAGATATGTCTCGACGTTTTCTATGCATGGCTGAAACAAAAAAGAAAAAAGAAACTTCTAGGCAGTGGCGGTTCAATTATGGTGGTTCAATTATTCTTGCAGTTTTTCAATATTTTTCTTATTATAGAATTTTTTTTGTTGACGATTTTGACAATTTTCAAATAATGTTTTTTTTTTTAGTTTAGTTAGGTTTGTTCAGAAATTCAGTAAGGAATTATTAAAAAAAAAATAACTCGACTAGATAACTCAATTAAAATAATTGTAAACTTAAAATCATAAACTTAAAGATAAATTATAAATGAAAAAACACAGAAATTTAAACAATACTCTGTTGAGAACAAACTTGAGTACATTATATAACTATATATTATATATACTCAAAACACCTCAAATAAACAATCTCAATAAATGATAAACCAATAATACAATAATCAATATAAAATACAAAAAAAGCAAATAACACATTTTTAAAAACATACCTATAATTTTGGCCAATATTCAGTTTAATAAATGAACAAGAATAAAATGATAATTTATCATAATTATGATAATTTAAAAAATGATAAAATCTAAACAAATATTTAAAAAATTATATATATAAATTTGAAAAATGAACGTAAATAAATAAATGAAACGTAAATAATCTCTCAAACAAATGGTACGAATTTAAACAATATTCAGTTGGGAAACCGCAGGATCTCTTTAAAACCACCCAGAGGGCTTCGAGGTACTTGGTAAAAGTCATTCCCCTCGTCACAAGCCGCAAGACAGTGTCTGCCCGCTCACGAGTTCTGGAGTGGTCCACTCAACTCGCGATGGCCAAAGGAGTACTCGTGGCCTCGCGTGCATCCTGTCCGAAGCATTTCCAGGGGCTCTTAGTGCACTGGGTTAGACGAAACTACCGAGGGGGGTCATTATATATCTGGCACTCCGAAGCTTCGACTATCTCGGGCCTGCAAAACCTCGGGAACTTAACTCTGAATGGATCGTCCGGACGAAACGTGTCCCGGCACTTGACGCTTCTCCGCGAATATCCTCGCAATTCCAACTGGCTTGAATTCTCATCAACGCTGCGACCGAACCCAAAAACTTTTCCATCCTCTCTATCAAATCCTTTTTTTTTTCAACTTCCCTTTCGTTCGATCCAACGATGATTAGCTCGACAACTACGCACGAATAGCTCTGAATGCTTCGAAAATGCTAACTCTCGTACGAAAGTTCATAAACTTTCAAAATAGATCGAAATATACGAATGCAATCGGTACTTGAAAGTTCATCAGGAACCTCGTTCATGTACTTGGCGTAGAAACGTCAAAAACTTTTCATCACTTTGATATCGACTGCTCTTTATCGTTAATTATCATTTTTGTCAATTATCAAATTCAGCAATTACATATTGTTATCATTGTGGTCGTTTTCTGGTGATTATTTTTGTTCATTATTATTATTAGGTATCGTAATTATTTTTTGTTTATAGTATTATTCATCGTTTTAAAACAATTAATATATCACTATATAAAAAATAAGAATTTAAAAAATAATTCAAGCTACAATTATGAAATAATCCTAATCGTATTATGGTTTTGTTTTTAAAAAAATATATATAATCCTTTCGAAAATAATAATATAAGCTATAATCGTGAAACAACAAAAATATAAAAATTATCATTAAAAAAAGAAGAATATATAATTATTTTTTAAATAAGAATGTAAGTTATTATAATGAAATAATTATACATTATCATACAGTTATTATGTTTCTACTATTATTTCATTATCATAGCCTAAATTATTAAATTTATAACCAGCAATATATTTTCAATTACAAAATAAATAATATAATTTTTATCAGAAAAAAATACAAACATTTTTATCAGAAAATGAAAAGATTACCTTAATAGCAGACATAAAATCTAGCTATTTCAAAGAACGTTTTCTTATCCTGAAAATAGCGTGCAACGTTTTCATCAACTTTTATTTCCTTGGACTCGTTAACCGTAATTGCTTCTGGTGTTTATCTCGAGTTGCAATATTTCATCTGTTGTGCACAAAAGAAAGATTATTTATTTTTCCAGTAAAAAAAGTGTACTCAATCCACGAGAGAAATGTAAGAAACACAAAGAGAATACATTTTGAAAAAAAAAAACTTATTTTATTTTTTTGAGATAATCATGGAGATTATGGTGTTTCCAATGATATTCCTTTTTGATATTCCTTTCGAGAAAGGCAATCCTATTTCATTCCTCGAATCAGGGAGCAGTAACAACCATCCCACGCTCAAGGAGCATATTTTCCTTGATAATGATGGGAAGAGAAATGGCAGTCGAGAAATATACAAGAACAAGCTCCTGAAGAGAGGTGGAATGGGAGGGAAGAAAACGTGAGCAACATTTCTGGAGTTTGAGCAGAAGAGAGATACCACAGAATACCAGACTATTTTGTAACGTCTTGACTAAATTTCAAAGGAATCAAAGTCCCAAAGTCTTCAGGGTGTGAAAGCAATAACGAATATACAGTCAAGAAATAAAAATACGATTCTGAAGTCATATTTATTCATGCTCTGATTGTGGAAACTCACAGATCAAATCGAAATTCCTGGAGGGTCTTTCGGTTCGATTTAATGTCCCGTAATGTATACAGAATTGAAGCAATTCCATGCTAAAGGTAAATAATGTTTGAGTTGAAGAAGGATGTTTCATTAACTCCTTAAAGGCTGCCAGGAATCATGAGAATCAATTGCAACAAAAAAATGAATCGATTTGCTACATTTACATTTTTAAGTTTCATTTTTTTCTTTGCTGTGTTTCATTTCCATTCAATTTTTTGGTTTTTATTTCGTTTAATGCAATTTTAGATTTTCTTACATTTTTGTATTTTCATTTATATAAATAATTCCATTAATAATTATTTCAAAAAAGAGATCCTCTATAATCATCAATAATAATTGTATTATTGTTGTAATCAGTTTAAAATAATTTTTGTGTACTGGATAAGCAAACTTTGGACGAAAACAAAAAAAATTTTTTATTTTAAAAATACATCCCCTTTAATTGGAGATTATAATTTTTACGGATGATTTTCCATGATATTTTTCGGTCTAGTACAACATAATTATTTAAAACTGCATTTTTAGACAGAAAACTTTATGACGATTCGTTGGAATATTGATTTTTATAATTCACTATTCTCATTCCACTATCTCAATTAAATCCTATTTTTTTCGAACTTTAATTTACTCTTACCATTGATTATTATTCGACAAAATATTTATTATACAAAAAATTGGCAATATTTAAAAACTATTATTATACAGGGTGAAAAATTATTATTATGATTGGACTAAATATTGATTATACAAAAAAATGTGCAATATTAACTGTACAAAAGAATTTAATTTACAAAAAAATTGCGATATTTTTATACAAAAATATTTATTGTTAAAATAAATGCGATATTCATTATTGAAAAAATGGTCCCCCTTAAGGTTGACTACGATCACATTTGGGACGAAGCAGAACGAACAGAAAGCTAAGACGAATCAAATTGAACAGTTGGAGGAAGGACAAAGCCAGCCAGGAACGTCGATCCAGTCTTGAGCTCGGAAGACTTTACAAATTACAGTTACTGAATATTCAGTAAGTTGGGTAGACTAGGTGCGAAGAGAGGCGGGACTAACGAGAGTCGTGGTAGCTCTGATTATTAAGAGACGCGGTTGCAGCCGTACAGTGGCTGACCAAACTCGACCGTTTCTCCTGAAGTATCTCGTACGTCTGACCACTAATGCCGTAACCACTCGGCGAACCAAGTAGTAACGGTATACGTAAGATCAGACAAGTGTTCCCTCGCTCGCACATCGGGGATCCTCCGTCGACTTTTTGACTCGTCTAAAATGGACTTCTTGACATCATGACTAATTACATCGTCAATCATTTTTTTCATCCGACAAAGGTCAATTTTTATCAATCGATTGAAACAAGTGAAGGCAACATGAGTGGGCAGGCAAAAGTGTAGAAAATAATTTTTTATTTCGATACGTAATTGTAGAATTGCTGAAAAAAAATTATTTTTCGATTCGCAACTGCAAAATTGTCAAAAAGGAATTTTTGTCCAATTCGCAACTGTAAAATTGTCAAAAAGTAATTTCGTTTCCGATTCGTACTTGAAAAATTGTCAAAAAGGAATTTTTTTCCAATTGTCAATTGAAAAAATTGTCAATAAATTTTTTTTTTCTAATTCTCAATTGAAAAATTATTGAAAACGCATTTTTTTTCCAAATCGCAATTGTAAAGTAATTAAAAACGATATTTCTCTTCCAATTCGCAGTTGCATAATTCACAAAAACGTTTTTCTTTCAATTCTCAATTGTAAAATTGTCGTTAAAAATCATCAACACTAACAAGCATTCCAACAACAAAAAATTCCATTAAACAAAATCAACAAAATAAAAAACTTTACATAAAAAAAAACAAATAATAAAAAAACAAAACCAAAATGTAATTTCCAAATAAATTCCCAAATAATCGAGACCAAACCCAATGGTCCCATGATCGATCGTTTCGGAATCCAATGTTCCTAGTATTCTAGTTATTTCCGTAATTCAACGAATTATCGACAAAATGTAATCGTAAAAGAGGAAGCATACTGGGGGCAAGAGAATGTCACCAAAGGAGTCATTCCAAACTTGAAATTCCTCATCGTTCCTCGGTGTGGTCCCCTAGCCCATCTACGTCACAGAGATACACAATTTTGTGCGGTTGGTCACTGCGTCGAGAAACGAAGTGAGGGGGGAGGGGTGAGGGTGAATTTTAAGGGGGTGAGGGAGTTCTGGTGAAAAGGAATTCGAGAGAGAAAAGAGAGAGAAAGAGAGATACAAAGAGAGACAGTAGAGAAATCCGAAATACGAGAGGGGGTAAACCACCCCTGGAACTTAAGGGGGTGAGGAGGGAAGGGCTGCTCCGTCTCTATGCTAAAATCTTGGCGTAATTGTTATGCAAACCTCTGCTGAATAATGCAGCGCGCGATATTCATACGCAACGACTCGTGCCAGGCTCTTTCTCTCCTTCCCCCTCCCCCCTTCTCCAACCCTTCACTCTTCCACCCTCACACTCCGCGAAGCTATATCTCATACCGCGGGATCGCAAAAGCGCCAGTTGTATAATGGTATCATACTGAATTCTTCGTCGTCAGGGTTGCGTACCTGGTCTGGTATAATGCCACTGTAAACCCTCTCCTTTAAACCACCTTCGTACGTTATTTTACCCCCCCCCCCCCGTTCGTATCGAAGTAATATCGCGGTCCGTTTTAATAATTAATTTTGGTCACCGCACCGTCCAGTCGGTCTCGGCTCGAGGTAAGACAGGCAAATTATATTTCAGGTAATAAACTTGTGCATAGCCAAATAAATAGAATCCTAGGCCTAGAAAAGCTCTAAACCAAATAAACTCAAGTGCAAAATCAAAAACAGAAACCGAAAGAGAAACTCGAAAGAAAAAGCCAAAATCGAAATCAACTCAAACCCAAACAAACGCACAACCAAATGAATCCTAAAGAATCCTCTAAACTCGAAAAACCCAAACCCAATAAAATTCAAAATGAATCCCTTAACCCAAACATACTCGAATAAACAAACAAAAATTCTTAACCCAAGGGCACCCAAACAAACCCACATCCAAATGGAAACTTTTTAAAGCAAACTCAAACATACTCAAAAAGAAATTCTTAACCCAAACAAACCCAAAAAGAAACCCGAAATTCAAATGAATCCACACTCAAACAACCAAAAAAAAAATCCTCGAATCAAACGAATCCAAACCCAAAAAAGAAACCCTAAACTCAAATGAATCCAAACCCAAAAAAGAAACCCTAAACTCAAACGAATCCAAACCCAAAAAAGAAACCCTAAACTCACACGAATCCAAACCCAAATGAACCCAAAAAACAGACTCTAAATTCAAGCGAAACCAAACGCAAACAAACCCAAAAAAGAAACCCTAAACTCAAACGAATCCAAACCGAAACAAACCCAAAAAAGAAACCCTAAACTCAAACGAATCCAAACCCAAACACACTCAAAAAAGAAACCCAAACAAATGAATCCAAACCCAAACAAACTCTAAGTTCAAACGAATCCAAACCCAAAAAAAACCTAAGTTCAAATGAATCCAAACCCAAACGAACCCAAACAAAAAAAATCCAGACAACAATATCAACTGATTTTTTTTTTTTGTCTACGGAGATACGTTTGTACTAGTTTATGCATATTTATATGTATAGGATTATTGGGTTTGGTACGGTACCGCAAGGCAATGAAAGAGGCAAAAAGGACGACGGTATACGTACTGCAGGGTGGAACGAGAAAAATCTGCGAGCTCGGTTCAGTGACGTTATTAATTTTCCGCTTCTATTTCGCCGCCGTGCGGCATCAACCGCTGGCTTATCGGAAAAACCTTCGTTATACCGGCGAGACCACGATACGACGAGGCGCAGGAAGCGACCGGGTGGCGAACGGCGAAAACCACCCTCCACGTCCGGCTTACCCCCATCCGCACTACCCTCCCTTCCCCCTTCCGAGGAGCAAGATTTTGCGACGGAATTTCCTCTGCCTCTGACTTTTCCTTTGAAATACGCCGCTACAGGTCGTTTCGTGTAGGATCGATGGCCCTCCACCCACGAGGGTCGTTCCGTCAACAACCACGCACTCTCGAGGCGTTGTTCCATTTGAGGAGATTGCGCGAGCGCGGAATTTCAAAAATACGAAAAAATAAAACATCGAAATAAAAGACATTTTTTTTCATTGCAAATATGGAACAAAATAATTTTTTTATTTCAAATGTGGAAAAAATAATAATATTCTTTTGTGTAAACAAATTTTTTTATGTATAAAAGTACAATTTTTTTATAAAAAAAATATTAGTTTTACAAAAAAGAATATATTTTTTCGCTTAAATAAAATATTTTCATTATTTATTAAAATATCTTTCTTTTGTCGTAAAAAATTGTTTTTTCGTTGCACTGTTTTATAAACTAGCATCTTAACTTTAATCAGCAATCAAGATTTTATGAAACTTCCAAAAATTGTCGAAATCATGACAATTCTTCCATATTTATCAAATTTTTGATATTTATAAAATCGTCAACTTCGTAAAAAAATAAAATGACAAATATACAATTTGAATAATTAAACGTTCCCTTTTTTATTAATATTTCCGAATTTGAAAAATCCCAAATTTGAGTACCGATAACTAAATAAATTCAAATGTTATATTTTTCGTTGCCATGGAATTCTCGATACGTTGGTATTCACGTTATTTTGGCGACCACCAATTCTGTTTCAGTTCTCCAACTTAATCTCACTTTCCTCCTCCCATTGGTCCATGTTCTTATTTGTTGTTCTTTATTATTTCTTCGCTGAGTTCGGTGTGCACTCGGCGAATTCTCGTCCCTCTTTCACCACCGCTGTCCCCTTAACGATCTCAACGAATATAAATGGCACCGATGGGCAAAAAAAAAAGTGCGCTGGATTTGCGGAGAAATCACGAGCTCTCTGGCTGGATCCGCAATCCTGCTGAACACGGAAGTGGTGACAGATTTTCTGTTCCCCTCCCTCACATTTTAATTCAGACTCAATGTTTGTACAATTTTCATTTATTTTCATTTCTCGATATTATTTATCAAATCAAATTGAATATCAAGTGATAATACTCATTTCCCAATAAATTAATAACGAATAAATAAATAAATAAATAAATCGCAAATAAAAACCGTATAAATAAAGATTTATTAATAAAATAATAAATTACTTCATCATAAATAAATTAATCAATCAATCAATCTATAATTAAATAAAAACATTGTTAAATAAGTACACTGTAAAAATGATAAATGAAAAAAAATAATAATAAAAAGATCGATATTATTAATTACATGGAATAGAATATTAAAAGATCTTACTTATTTTATAATAGATAAATAAATAAACGGATGAATAATTAAATAAGTTCATAGTAAATAAAAATAGGAAAAATTAAATGTTTAAATAATCAATTATATATGTAAAAAATAAAAATAGTGAAGATAAATAATAACATTTAAATAAATAGTAGAACAAACCATTAATAAAAATACTAAAAAGATAATTCACTGAAGTTCAATAAAAAAATCGTTTGCACGATAAATAAACAAGTATTTGTATCTCGTCCTGCGTGTACTTCCGTCAAATGTATCTGAAAAGTTTTGTTCAGCAACGAACACCGGAAGGAGGTTTCCAAAGCTCGACGAAGGAAGTTTCGCGATCGAAGCACAGTTCGCATATTCGACATCGTGTGAACTCGTCTGGCGACCGATTCACATTTGTACTCCGAGCGTTGGAATTACACGTCCTAACGGTGTCGGTTGTTATCGAATTGTTCGACGTCGGGAGCTCGTGCAAACTGAACGACACGTGATAACAAATATTTCGATTTTCCCATGTAAGCGCCATGTCGAGAATCAGGACGAGACAAAACACAGAGATATGTGCAAAATCATCTTCCTCTGTGCACTCGTGATACTAGACCCAGTCAAAGTTGCGATAACGCTTTCCGAAGCTTCGAAAATTATGAGATTTTCGAAAAAATCGATTGATTTGAAAAATGCATAAATTCGTAAAAATGCATGCATATTTGATTATTAATCGAATTTTAGTAAAACATTTTTTAATTTTTTTATTGTTTTTATCGTTTTTTATTCATTTATCATTTTATTAGGATTAAATAATTAAAATTTGCCAGAAAATGAAAGCGGAAAGGATAAATGTTAAAATTCACGGAATAAATAAGTAGTTTTTTATAATAAAAGAATTATTTACTGATTATAAGAATAATCTATTATATTTAAAAAAATAAAAATATACATTAATTGTAATATATTATAATTATCGTTTATTTCTTTATTATTATTTATTAATTTTTATTATTATATTATTTACAATTATGAGAATTAATATTTTATTTTTATTTAATATAATTATTTTATATGTATTATAAAAAAATATGTATTTATTTCCCAAAGAATTAAAATAATAATTGAAGAATAAAAAATTTTTGTTTTCAGCACGAGAAATAACGAATTCAAAAAGCTTGACGAGAGGAAAGATGAAGGAGCATCAGGTCGGTCAAAAAGGCCAAATTTGTCGAAAATGTGTCCTGGGACATATCGTAATATGAAAGGTAAGTGCCTTTACTCGGGTTGGATTATCAACGTGCGTGAATGTACCGTCATTCGAATGTACAGTATTATATTCGACACAGCGAGAAAACGCTCGCAGAGCAGAAGGATTAATTGGAGGGTAAATTAGAAACCGTCTGGCACACCGGGTTGCCAAGTCCCGCGTTTAATTTCGTAGTCATCCGAGACCTTAATGACCCCTCATTCAACGTGAGGTCGACGAGGCCCCGAAGACGCTTATCCCCTGGCCAAATATGCTATTCAACAGTCGAAAACGTACCGGCTATCAAACTTCCTAAATAGAGCCATGTGTATTAACTGTAATTGAAAATAAACTTCCATCGAACTGCGTATGACGATTTTGCTATTTATGCCACATTTTAGTAGCTGGGGAATAAAATCTTCGAAATTTAACTTACACGAGTTTAATCAATTATTAAATAAAAACTACTGTGTTAAAGTAAAAATTAAAAATATTTAATTAAATTTAAAAATAAGTACTCGATTAAATTGAAAATTTTAAGTATTCCTTTAAATTTGTAATAAAAATTTTGTAAAAATAAAGAGCTAGTGTGCTGAATCAAAAATTAAAACTATTTATTTAAATTGAGAAAAAACTACTAAATTAAATTGAACATTTTAACAATCCTTGAAATTTGTAATAAAAATTTAGAGACAACTACTGAACTCAACTAAAATTTTCTGACTATTTTTTTGCATTAAAAATAAAGTACTAATCTAAAATAAAAATCTGAACGATTTCTTTAAATTTTTAAATAAATATTTAATCAACAAATCAATAACACTTTAGTCTGAATTTTTAACTAGTGATTTTCTGAAACCTGATAAATAAATGGAAACATATCTAAAAAAAGAAATACAAGTTTAAAATTCGAATAACATCAGCAAAAAAATATCTGTCATTAATCGTCTTTTTTATTCCGAAGAGAATATCAATTACGGGCATGTTTTTTTTAACGTCACCATTAATTAGTCAATTTTTGCAAAAGTATTAATTGAGTATTCAAAGTTGAATAATTTTTCAAAATTATTTGATTTTGTTGAGAAGTGAAAAAATTTGTACAAAAAAATGTTAAAGTTTTTATAAGTCAGGGATTAGTGAATTTTGATGCCTAGTTTATAGGGGTTGATTTGACTCGGATGACCTCTAGAATGAGCCGTTTTAAGAAATAGGTCGATTTAGCGATTGGCCTGTATAGATATGGCGAGGAATTCAGTACGAATGAAAATAGGGAATTATCCGTAGCTCTCTTTCCCTCGTAGGACTATATACTCGCACTTTGCTCGGCTGGAACGAAAATTTAACAGTCTGCGAAGCCTCGTAACTCGAACGAACTTAGCGACTTTGGCGCAGTTTGCATCGCGCACCAGCCTGAGTCACGCATTTGAGAGGTGCACTCGGGGCTCCTCCTTATCTGGGACCACTAATTAACGCTAATTCGCATATGAAACGTGAAGTTTGTCGGTAACCCAATAGTTTATATGTGTGCTCGTGTTTGCACTCGCATCGATGTAAATGCACGTGTGTGCACGTGTAACCGGCGGATCCGACAAATCGCCTCGTAAAGCTGCGAATAATTCGGAAACTTTCCAAATATTGGTATCAGCCCGGCCTCTTCGCATCGCAGATAAAACATTCCTGGTAAAAATGTCGAATATTTCTTCAGAGTCGATTTAATAATTTTTTAATAATTGAATTGATTTTTTAAATAATTTTTTGACGCAATTAATTGATTTTTTAAAATAATTTTTTGATGCGATTTAATTGATTTTTTAAATAATTTTCTTACGCAATTTAATTGAATCTTTCTTATTATTTGTTTACAATTTATTTCAAATTTTTAATGATTTTTTACAGTTTATTTGAAATATTTTACGATTTGTTTGCAATTTAATTGAATCTTTTTTATTATTTGTTTACAATTTATTTCAGGTTTTTTACGATTTGTTTGTAATTTATTTGAATTTTTGCGGACTTTTTACAATTCAATTACATTGTTTAATGGATTTTTTACGATTTGATTAAATTTTTTATCAAATTTTTTACAATTCAATGAAGCCAAATAGATTAAAAATAATGAGCGAGAATATTTACAACAGTGATTACAATTATTCAATCAACCTCTCTGGACTATTGTCGATTAATTCAAATTCGAACGCGAAAAGTCCACGAATATACATAAAAATATAATCACAACAGTGAGAACTTTGACATTTCGCGTTTAAATTTAACTTCATCGATTCAAATTTCTCTTCGACGTGAACTCACCTCGTAACTAGATGATCAATGTTTTTTTATTGATCCCATCGAAATTCGAAAAGTTCGTCCTGATAAAAACGATTTCTCTTGTTTTTAATTGAGATATTACTGGATGCTAAGTTATTGATAAAATAATAATACGTCAATTATTTTCGAATGTTTCAATAAATTATTTCCTAACTGTAAACATACAAAATTAAAACGGTCGCTTAAGAAAAAAAAATTTTTTTAAACAATTTTAATTGCCACGAATTCCCAACAATAAAATTAAATTCCATTTCCACTGAATATAAAATAATTCAATTAAACTTATCATTCAATTAAAATAATTAAATCACATTAAAATCGAAATTAATTTCAATTCCATTTAATAATACCAAATTCGATGCACCTTTATCCAATAAAATAGCATCATAATTCAAATAATCAAATCCAATCCATTTCAAATTTAAAAAAATAATAATTGAATTAACTATTCATTCCAATAAAAATTCACTCAACTATACCAAATATCCTGCAAGCTCAAAACTTTTTTCTCCGTCGTATGGAAACAGTAGAATTGAAATAAAGAATCAAAACGAAAGCTGGGCCGTACTAAACGAGACTGAAGAAAAAAAAACCCTGAAAATGCAAAATCTTACGAGCTCTATAATTGCGCTCATTTAAATATAGCTGGTATTGGAAATTGCGGGGCTTTCGCCAATTATTCATTTCCCCGATTCTCTCGAGTGTGAGACGACACGAAACTTTGCAATTTTCCAGTCTACCCCCAAACCCCTTTCCCCTTTCCACACCCCCCCCCTCCGGATAGGTTATGGTATAATCGCGATAGAAATTCCTCGTTCTCTCCAAGTGTGTTTCGCGTTGCTACGAGAATGTATAAAATCGTAGGGTCATATTTTCTCGAATATTCTCCGCGGTGTCCCTTATCTCGAGGAATTTCCCTCGATTTCTCTCGGTATCCGGGATAGAGACGTTATTCCTCGATAAGGAAACCGCCATCGGTCCACGCAGACTCGCACTTTGTCCGATTCCATTTGTGCAGGTAAAGGGCTTTCGAGCTTTTACCCCCCCCCCCCCC
>JAPYZJ010004487.1:0-13538 GCA_030522765.1 Ophioninae sp. B BG-2022a | reverse complement strand
TATGAATTCTTCGAATTATGAATTCTTCGAATTATGAATTCTTCGAATTATGAATTCTTCGAATTATTAATTCTTCGAATTATTAATTCTTCGAATTATTAATTCTTCGAATTATTAATTCTTCGAATTATGAATTCTTCGAATTATTAATTCTTCGAATTATGAATTCTTCGAATTATGAATTCTTCGAATGATTAATTTACCTTGTTGCCCAAAATATCCATGATTTCTCGAGCTTGGCCCATCGAGGGATCACGAACTTCCGGTTCCCGAAGAACGTAAGATTCTCCTATTGGAGGAGTTTCCGTGATCCAGTTGGTGCGAATTTCTTCGAGCAAATTCTCGTCGAACATTGAGGTTTTCTCGTTGTTATACCACTCGTCGTTCGTCTCGCTAAAGTTATACCAGCGTCGCAAAACTGAAACGAAAAAAACGAGAATACGCGATTGTTCGTGTCAATGCGTTAACCGGTGTTTGCCTGACGTTCGTATCGTGATTATGAACTGCAATACGATATTTATCATCGTCACCTTCTTCGTAAACACGGGGCGAAAAATCCTCCGCGTAATTCTCGGATTGGCTCGTAATAGGTGGCGTGTAACGATGCACGATTACGATCACCAGACTCGCAGGAATCAATAGAATGAGCAATGGATATCCACATCTCCGAAGAGAAAATGATCGGGAAATCGGAAAACTCTGAAAATCAACGAGAAACAAAAACAAAAATATTTCAACACTCGTTAATAACAAATACAGCAGAATGATAGGAATTTTATTTTTTTAAATAAAAATATCATTCAATTGAATTTGAGTCAATTAATTTAATTTAATTTACGTCAATTAATTTAATTTGATTTGATTCAATTAATTTAATTTAATTTAACTGAATTAATTTCGTTGAATAATTTTCGACTTTTTTATACGCTAATTAAAATTTGGAATTGACTCTAAATTTTTTAATAAATTATACCTAATTCAATTTAATTGAAATTTTTCACAGTGAAAGTAAAAATCAAAATTGAAATATTCAATTTGAGAAAATGCGAGGGAATCTCTCGTGAACAATACTACGATAAATCCAAACGCAATTTTCATAATAATGTAGTACAATGTATCGATGATTGAAAAATCGATACAAAATACAATAATGAAATAAATTCAAATAATAAACCAGGAGGAATAAGGGGAATTATTCTGTGATTGAATAAATTTAAACAGTAGATTGTATAGTAGGCTAAATATGCATACAATAATAATAATAATAATAATAATAATAATAACAATAATAATAATGAGAACAATACTAGGATAAAACCGAACGCAATTTTCATCATAATGTAGTACAATGTATCGATGATTGAAAAATCGACACAAAAAACAATAATCAAATAAATTCGAATAATAAATCAGAAATAATAAGGGGAATTATTCTGTGATTGAATAAATTTGAATAGTGGATTGTATAGTAGGCTAAATATGGATACAATAATAATAATAATAATAATAATAAAATAATAATAATAATAAAGAATAATTGAATAATTATATAACAATTATCATAATTATTATGTATTCAATTAGAATTCAATTAGCCTTTATTCAATTAGAATTCAATTAGCCTTTATTCAATTAGAATTCAATTATAATTTCCATAAATTCATTAATTCAATAAAAATTACATTTATTTATTATAATTTAATCAGATTCAATTCAAAATTCAATCAGAACGTAATAATTATAGAAAATTAAATTTTTCTCGGATTTATCGACGGAGGAAAAAATCGGGTGTTGAACGAGACAAAAAAGTAGTATTGTGTGGTCGAGTGAAATACACACGTGGGAAGACGAGAAGGGGACTCACTCTCATGGCGTCGTTTCTCTCGGGACGGGCTGCCGGGAACGTGATACTCGAGATCCGAAATTCGGAGCGAGACGTCCTTGATCGTGGCGTCGCAAACGGATTCCCGCTGGCTTAAGTTCGCGATCACATTTTTTTACACAGCTCATACGTCGTAACGCGAATCACGGTTCACCCGTTTTGTTTGTTTGTTTTTTTTTAAGTCTTTGGGAATGGATGAAAAGCGACATTCGAGGTTAAGGTGAAGCCGCACCCGCAGCGAAACTTCGACCCAGACTACGAGACACCGAGCAGGGTAAAACCGGCGCCAGCTTCCGCCAGTTACCGCTCATCAACACTGTCGCTTCTCTCCGAAAGGCCACGAGGGGCCTCCGGCACGCGCATGCGCACCCACCTATTTATTTGTAGACGAGCGCCCCTCCGGAATTTTTTATAACTAATTACCGCACGTAAAAAACCGTTACTCGTAATTCAAATTATTATTAATTATATTTCTTAACTATATTATTACAGACGATTAATATTTTCTTATTTTAAAATTATTTTTTTAATTAAATTAAAGTTATTTATTAAATTCGATTTTTTATGAATTATTTTATTTATTTAAATAGTAAGAATAAATAATAATGTTATTAGACTGAATTTAAATTTTCTTAATTTTTGTAACTATTTTATAAATTATTTTATTTATCGTGACAGAAAGAATAAATAATAGCCTCAATTTATAGAAATTGAGTAAATTTAAATTTAGAAAATCTTCGGTAACGAAAAATCCTGCTTCACCGACCGAGTCGAGGTTAGGCTAAATTAGACGAAATTTGAATTTTCTTCATTTTTATAAACTATTTTATAAATCATTTTATTTATCATGACAGAAGGAATAAATAATAGACCAATAATCATAAAGAAACAAATAATAATATTATTACACTACATTCAAATTGTCTCAATTTCTATAAATTAAGAATAATTAAAAATAAGGAAATCTTCGGTAACGAAAAATCCTGCTTTACCGACCGAGTCAAGGTTAGGCTGCCCCTTAACGTCGCACGACGAACCGAGCCGTGTTTTCGTAGTGCGAATTATTCGTACATAAGTTGAATAACGTTTCTCGCCCGATAGATCTATAAATAGGCCGACTTACGGGCCAATAATAAGAAGAGCGAAGCACCGCGATGTATTGCTCATCCCTACCCAATCCAAACTGCTCGCTTTAACGTTCGTTTTGTTCGACGGCTCCACATTTGCTGAATCGAAGAATTATTTGCTTCTCGACATTTTTGATACTTTTTTTACGTACGGAAAATTAATTTTTATTAGACATTTTTAAATCATTTTTAAATCGTTTTTATCATCTTTTTATTTAATGGTATATATATATATATATATGTATATAATAAAAAAATTGTAATAATAATAATTTATAATAATAACAATAAAAATAATAATAATATTAAATAATAATAATAGCAGTCGTAGTAGTAGTAATATTATTCTTTTTTTTGTGAAGAATAGTAAAATAAAAAAAAATAATAATAGACATAAATTATATATAAATAAATTTAATTGTTAATAATCTTGAATGAAATTTGTAACGCGCCTTTGTTTGTATACCTGCGAATGAATGTCCAAATGTTTTTTTTTATCAGCTCACTTGTTCTTCCAATATTAATTTTTTAACGTAACACTGATTTTTGGGAGGCAAGAAAAATTCGAAAAAAATTCGAAAATTTGAAATTTGAGTTTCGAAATGCTGAGGAAAGAAATGAAGAAATGCCCGCGGTCGGCAAGTGACTCATGACATATGTTCGACCGCGACGAGGCGAGAAACGAAACTGCGGAGGTTCGCGATCGGCGAACGATTCCACGTGGTCACGACGTCACGCAACGTCACCAAACAACTCTTATTCCGTTGAGCAATCGTCCGACTCGCAAAAGAAACGAATATCTTTCAAATCCTCGAACCCAAACAAACCCAAACAAATGCAAACAAATGCAAACGAACCCAAACAAACGAAAACGAACCCAAACAAACCCAAACAAACGCAAACTAACCCAAACACAATTCTTGGAAATTAGCGAAATTCAAGATACAATATTTCGTTTTTGTTATCAAACGTTTTCGACCTTTATTGACATAAAATCTGTTTGGGTTTGCTCGGGATGTAAAACTGGAACGATTGACATTTGAAGCCGATAGTGCGAGCTAGAAATGCCAATTAAACGTCAAAACGATATTTTTACGAGATTTGAGACGTTCCTGACCAGTAACTCATTATACGAATGAGTTACTGGTTGGCAGGTCAAAAAATGGTTTATAAGTCTTTTTAACCATCGACATAAAAATCGAAATATTTTATTCATTGAAAAATAAGCGAAAAAAGGTTCAGAGATTAGGACAGTGAGATATTAAAAACACATAGAAGATCGACTTGACCTCACAAATTTTCAAAATCACTTTTCTCATCGTTGCTTAAATTTTTAATGAAAAATCGACCGTCGGTCACTTAAGAATTCATAAATGCAGAGGTTTATGCTTTTCTTTTACAACAAAACTGTTTCGTCGTAAAATAATAGCATTTTTTACCTTGCGACTTTTTTTTAGTTATTTACTATTTATCATTATTAATGATTATGATTATTATTAATGCTATTATTTTTTATTTTTACTATTTTTATTATCATTATGATTATTATGTTGTTTTTAATTATTATTAATTATTATTATTCCTTAAAAAAATCATTGCATCAATAATTATTTAGAAGTTAGAATTATAAAAAATTAATTATTATAAAGTTAATGCTTTTATTTTACGAAAAAAATTATTTGTCCTTGAGAAATGACGTTTCAAAAATTTCGACAGTCGTTAAAAAAAAAGTTTTTCAGTAAATAAAAATGGTAATTATTGAAAATCCGAAGTTTTATCGGGCCAAACAACGTTCTCGATCCACTCGACGTAGTGGGAGACCCTCGTGTAGATACCCGGGAGACCGGAAGTCCCGCAGTTCTTGCCAAAACTGGTGACACCTATAATCTCGTACAGGCAACGGTTCGTTGGATGAACGGCTTGAAGAGGACCACCTGAGTCACCTCTGCAGGTGTCCTTCTTCCAACCCCCTTTAGGATCACCTGCGCAAATCATGCTTGGTACTACTCCACCGGGAACGGAAGTCGATGAATTGTACAGCAGGGAACAGCTCACGTTATCGATCACCTCTAGCTCGGCTTTGACCAAAACGTCACTCAGCTCATCCTCTGTTGCCGATCACGAAAAAACGTTTTTTTTTTCAAGGTCATGAGAGATCCTCACAACTTCCGGTTTAGGGGTCGACGATGGTTTTCAAGTAATCTTCGATTTTTCGAAAACTTATTTTGCCATGCCGATTTTTCAAGAATTGATTCCACAAAGAACGATCGGGAAAAAATCGGTTTCTAGGATATTGGTTTTTTCGAGAAATGGTTATTAGAGAGCCATTTTTTCAAAATTCGTTACGTCCCGGAACAATCCATGAAGCACCGATTTTTCTAAAATTTGGTCCTTCTAAAAACGATTTCTCAAGAATCGATTCCTAAGATACCGATTTTTTGAGAATTGAATTGAAAAAAAATCATACCTCATGAATCGATTTCTCAAAACTGATTTCTCAAAAATGAATTTCTTCAAAACCGATTTCTCAAAAATAAATTTCTTTAAAACCGATTTCTCAAAAATCGGTTTCTCAAAACCGATTTCTTCAAAAATGGGTTTCTCAAAACCGATTTCTGGAGAATTTATTTCTTAAAAAAGCCATTCCTCAAGAATCGATTTCTTAGGAACCGATTTCTCAAAACCGATTTCTTAGGAACCGATTTCTCAAAACCGATTTCTCAGAAACCGATTTCTCAGAAGCTGAGTATTCAAAAATGAATTATGCTAAAAGCGATTTTTCAATAATCGATTTTTTAAGAATCGAGGATGGCAAGTAAGATCGTGCTTACCGATCGAGGTCGTGCCCCATCCGGTGATCCAGGCCTTTTCCGGTGTCTTATCAAACTCGTCGTGAAGACAGGCAGGCCTGATGTTTTGTCGAAAGGTCACTTTGTCGGCGATCTTGATGAGGGCAAGATCGGCGTACATGTCGGGTGGATGGTAAGCTGGATGTCTGACGATTTTTCCGATCGCGAAGGATCGTCCGGTTCGTTGATCACTGAGTCGATTCGAGCCGAGCCTAATCAACTTCGGTTTGCCCCTGAAAATAGTTCGAGCTTTCAAGAGCCGGAAGTGACAACTCCGAGTCTACGTATTACCGATCGTTGGTAATTGGGTTAAAAAAAAATTCAAAAAATCTTTCAATAATTAAAGATTTTATGAATTATTTAAATAAAAACATCGTTTTATGAATGAATTATTTATTATTTATAAATTAAAATAAATTACAATTAATTGAAATTAATTTAAATTAATTTAAGAAATAAATTAAATGAATTTGAAAAATAAATTAAAATTAATTTGAAAAATAAATTAAAATTATTTAAATAAAAACATCGTTAAGTAATAAAAAAATTGTATTAATGATTTAAATTGTTTATTCAAATAAAAAAAGGCTTTAAATAATTAGAGGTTAATAAAAAATTAATTATCTTGTTGAATTGATATTTTTTGAGAATGAAAAAAAAAAATAAAAAATAAGGAACGAAAAAAAAAAGGCAATTGGCGAGTAGCGATATGGAGGCCCTCACAGTGGTCCGTGAGTACAGTGAGCCGCCGTTAAAATCCACCGATCCGAGATCAAACTACCGCCGCAGTACCAACCGATCGTACGATCCTGGAGGAGCCAACCTACCGCCGCCATATGGGGAAATTCACCGGGACCCGCCTCGTCGCTCTCCGATATCAACGAATTCACAAGATTCGAGCAGTCCATAAATATCGGTAACGGACGAAATCCCGATAGCGGCATTATCCACACTGTCTGACCACTCGCCTCCGCGTACTCGTCGCATTCTAAAAACGATCACGATCCGTTAATATTGTCATTACGATTTTTTCAAATTAATTACGAATTATTAAATTACAAATTAATTACGAATTATTAAATTATGAATTAATTACGAATTACTGAATTACATATTAATTACGAATTATTAAATTACAAATTAATTACGAATTATTAAATTACAAATTAATAACGAATTATTAAATTACACATTAATTACGAATTATTAAATTACAAATTAAAAACGAATTATTAAATTACAAATTAATTACGAATTATTAAATTACAAATTAATAATGAATTATTAAATTACAAATCAATTACGAATTATTAAATTACAAATTGATTACGAATTATTACAAATTAATTAATTATGAATTAATTTCAGGTTAGGATGTTTCAGAATCAATGCTGATTATTTAATTAACATTGAATATTTAATACACAATTCTATTTAATAATTAATTAATATTATTTTTTCAAAGAGAATTTTACCAATCAAATAGCTGAAAAATAATTCGTTTATTTATTACCGATTTGTTAACTAAATAATATTTACGTAATATTTTTAACACATTTTTTTTAATTTATTTGGTTATCGAATTTAATATTAAATGTGAGTATTCAATAAAAATGGATTATTGAATTCAAGTAGGATATTATACGATAAAAATATTAATCCAGTTAAAAAAATAAATTTTTCCATTGAAAAATGAATATCATTTATATTTAATGTTTACTGTTCATTACTTAATTAGTCTTGAATATTAAAGTCGCGTAATAAAAAATTGATTTAATTATTTGATATCGAGTATTATTAAATATTGAATTTCTCATTTTATATATATTTATATGGTTGTTGGTTGGTTACTAACCCAAACAAACCCAAACACTATTTCACACGATACTCGTACTCACTTTTCACGGATTTTGATCGAGACGTCTCGTCCCTCCGAAACTTGTCCATTTCGGGGTCGTAGACGCGTCTGTTTTGATTGCCCGATACTTCGAACCGATCGGGACCATAACCAGGTAATTGATGAACCACTAAAGTCCAAAACGACAACACGAGAAAGTTGAAGAAAGGTCGCATCGTTTCGTGAAAACGTTTGCTGTGTACAGTCGATGAGAAATCGTCGAGCGAGAAGGATCAGAGAAAAGGGACCGTCTTGATGGCAAGCTATGTCAAAGACTGTTGTCAACATGGGGATGTCGACAAAGACTACGTCGATCATACGCTTGAATCAATAAAGCTTTCAATATCGATGTACATTGAGATCCAGCGTTTTAACCTTGTCAAGGTCATTTCAAATGATGAAGGTCGAGTTCAAGGTCATTTGGAAATTAAGGTCGCATTCAAGGATAATTGAAAAAACAGCGATTCTTTTCGAGACGACTGAAACAAATTTGGACGTTTTGTTTCAAGGTCATTTGGAAATGAAGGTCGTGTCCAAGGTCATTTGGAAATTAAGGTCACAGTCAAGGTTACTTTAAAAATCGCGATTCTATTCAAGGTCAATCGAAACAAATCTTGAGCTTTTTTTCAAGGTCATTTGAAAATGAAGGTCGTGTTCAAGGTCATTTGGAAATTAAGGTCACAGTCAAGGTTACTTGAAAAATCGCAATTCTGTTCAAGGTCACTCGAAACAAATCTCGACATTTTTTTTCAAGGTCATTTGAATATGAAGGTCGTGTTCAAGGTCATTTGGGAATGAAGGTCGCTTAGAAGGTTACTTTTCAAGGTCACTCGAAAATAATCTTTACGTTTTTTCAAGGTCGTTTGAAAAACTGCACTCGATTTCTTTACCATTTTTATCAATGATGCAGAAAAACCTACAGATTCCTACATATCTACCGTCGGTATATACCGACGGTAGATATTACCTACCGTCGGTATATACCGACGGTAGATATTACCGGCTGTCGGTAAGTATATACTTACCAACAGCAGATAATACAGGAACTTTACTTTACCGACTGAAGATAACGAGGAAATTCGTCGGTAAGTCTCAGCCGAGATTGCGGCGGTGTTTGACCGACGTGACCTTAATGATATCGAACATCGATACGGAGCCGGATCTCTCGACGACCACAGCTGTTTTTCCACTGACAGCCAACCGCCCAAACGTCTGCGCGCTCGATCACGTGATCCCCCAAAAAACCCCGACGAGTCAAAGATGGCTGCGCTGAGCTGCCAGGAGAAAGATGATGGGTCGGGGAGCCTCTCGAAATCGCCGGTCTTCACGAGCCAGACTACGGAGGACATCAACGAACAGGATACATCAGGAATTCCTCTTCAGTCATCATGGACCTTCTACCTCGACAAGTGAGTCTTATCAATTGCCAATATTAGTGCTATCAACGAAGTTTCCAATTTTGGAAGCTTTTTGCAACTTTTGACCTAATCCACTGTTTTCCTCGCCCGAAAACAATGAAACCTTCGATATCAATCTGTCAAGTGATCAAAAACAAAAGTCGATGTCTATTATTGGACGAATCGCCAGTTTCCTTTTGGTAATGAAAAATTCGAGGCCTGCCAAAATCCGTGTAGTTTTCGATAGCTCTGTGTGCGTAAATGCGCAACCGTCGATCAGGCGTGTCCACATCAGAACCGTTGAAAAACTGGACGACAGATGGCGCCAATTGGGTTTTCCGATCGAGTGCGTTGGCCGGATAAAGACAACGATCATACGTTCGAAACTCCTGAGCTCTCAATCCTATCGATAGTTCTCGAAATCCAGAGATTTGTCCTTGGCAAGGTCATTTTGAAAGATGAAGGTCACGCTCAAGGTCATTCGGAAGTGAAGGTCGCATCTTCTTGGGCGAGGATGGGCAGTTGGTGACCTTAATTTCCAAATAAAGGTCACCAACCGCAGTTTTTTCCTCTCCCAAACGCAAACCCAAACGTCTCTTCGATCAAGATTGAAAAGTGGATTTTTCGTTCGCAGAGCTGTTCGTGGAACGACCGCTGAGGAGTACCGAGCCAAACTCAAGAAGATCTACACCGTGAAGACGGTTCAAGGTTTTTGGGCAGTTTACAACAATATACCGAAACCCGATGAGTTGCAGGTCAGTTATATGAAGTTGTTTGGGTTTGTTTGGGTTTACTTTCGAAAGAAAAATCTCAGATTCGAATTCCGAGCAAACCCAAACAAACCCGATGAGTCGCAGGTCAGTTATATGAAGTTGTTTGGGTTTGTTTGGGTTCACTTACGAAAATCACCGGATTCGAACACCGACAAAAAAAAAGAAATATCTTCCCGGCATTTTTCAAACAAACCCAAACAAACCCAAACAAACCCAAACAAACCCAAAAAAAAAGAAATATCTTCCCGGCATTTTTCAGATAACTTACAGTTACCATCTGATGAGGGATGAAAGACTGCCAATGTGGGAGGAGCCGGGCAATCGAAACGGTGGAACGTGGAGGCTAAAGTGTCACAAAGATGACACGGTAATATACTATTTTTCATCTCAAAATTTTCACTCGTCATTGATCAATCGAGAAACGAAAAAAAAAAAGAAAAAAAAAACCAAAAATAAGAAAATCGTCAATAAATCGATAACACGCGAAATGACAGGAAACGGTCTGGAGAGAAGTCGTTCTCGCTGCTATCGGTGAACAATTGACCAGCAGTATCGCCGATGGTGACGAGGTCTGCGGCGTCACCGTGTCCATCAGAGATCGCGATGATCTCGTCCAGGTCTGGAATATCCGTTTTTTTATTAAAAAAAAATTATAATTTTAAAAAATTATTATTATCATTATTATTATCATTATTATTATTAATTACTATTATTTCTCATTATTTTTTTATATGATTTTTATTTATTTATGTTTTTTATTTTTATTTTTTATGATTAATTATAATCATTTATCATTATTTTTATTGTTACTCTAAACAAATATTTGTTATTATTGTTATTATTTTTTTAAATAATTGTCTCTTTCCTTGTTGATAGACAAGAGTCTGTTTGGGTTTGTTTGGGTTTGTTTGGATTGAAATATTGAAAAATGTCATTTTCTTTGACCCAGATTTGGAACGTGAACAAGAATCTAGTCAAGGAAGCGACGGTTCTTCAAAAAGTTCATCGGCTCTTGCCGGAGGTTAATTTTCAAGCGGAATTTTACAAACGTGAGCCGTCAACGTTTCGTTTCATTATAGGGGAATCGTAATCGCTCGAAGTTCGGACGATGATGATCGAGTGGGCGAGATTGACGTTCCCGAACATATATATATATATTTTTTTCTTTCTTCTTTTTTGTTCACAGCTCATCAGTCACATCACGCTTACATGCGTCATTGACGAGGCGTTCGAACATACCAACGTACAAAAAAAAAAACACTTTTTTTTTTCAAGCCCATTTTTGGACATTCGTTACGATTTACAATGACAATTTTTGTTGTTTTTTTAGACTCGACGCAATTGTCTCTTTGCATGACGTACTCACCTCTGTACATCGTTCTTTGTTATAATTAAATGTTTATTTTTTTAATCGTCTCCTAGTGTGTTGCACATTCCTTTGTTTCTTTTTAAAAAATTTTTTCAATGAGCTCCCCTAGACTTCAAGAGAACGATCACTCATCCGAGATCGGGCCTTTCGATTATTAACGAAAATATTTCTTTTTTTGTTCAAATTATTTTTGTTATATATATTATTTTTATATTTCTTTATATTTGCATTTATTGAATAATTTTATTAATTTGGGTTCAGTATTTAATTCATTTAGTAATTCATTAATTGGATGATTCGTATTATTTATTAATATATTTATTTATTTATTTGCGTTTATAATTATCCATGTTATTTTTATTTGACCCTGATAGTAATATTTATTATCAGTGCATTATTTATATTAATTTATTTATTTTATTTTATTTACATTCTATTTATATTTCCGGATCGAAAAAGGATTAATTTTTCAGAATAAAAAAACAATACTTCATGAGAAAAATAAAAAAAAAACTTACCACGCAATCTATCTAAAAGAGCATCTGCGAGACGAGAAAAAAAGTGAATAATGAAATTCGCTTAATTGAATTTCTTCGCAATTTCGTCGACACCTCACGTCCCCGGCCACAAATCATTCGAACGTCTTGGCAGATTTTTAATTGACTTTTCAAAATTACGGAGAAATTAAAATCTCACCTCTTCCTGCTTCACGTTCTTGTTCAAGAAATGGACGATTTTTAATATACATATAAAACTGCTTATTATCATAAATAAACAGTAATAATAAACGTATAAAAAAACATACTGACAATAATATTGATCTTTTTGGATTTTCAACAATACTAATAAAATTTAAAAAAATACAAAAATAAGTAAACAAAATAACTAACAATTATTATACAATAAATTAATGATTAAATATCTATAAACTTTTATATGAAATAATTAAATTATTAATATTTAAGTTATTAAATATATGATTAATAAAGTAAATAAATAAATAACGAAAAATTATAACAACAATAATTTAGTCAATAATAATAACAATAACGTATTGGAAGTTTGAGGAAAGGCTCAAGATTTTAAACAAACCAAAATGCAAAAATGCAAAAGTACGTTGAAATTCATGAAATAAAAACAAAAAATAAACGTACACACCCTTTTTGGTAATTTTTTTTTTTGGTAAGGATGGAAGATTTGGTTGGTATTTCATAATGAGTGAAACATTCGCGATCGGAATTGACCTGAGAGAGTAGAAACGAATTGCCAAGGCCGAAGAATCGCCACTGGTAAACTTGTATTAAAAAAAAAAAAATTATTTTTGGAACGAAGTACGTAAGCAATTAACCCATGCAGATACGTGTGCTAATTGCAACGTGATTGCGTATATGCTAAACGAGGAAGTGACATTTTCGGTAATTAAGGAATTTATATATAAATATATATATATATTTAAGTAAACAGGCGGCCTATAATTATATATATAGGTACATAAATTCGCGTATATTTATGTGTGCGTGCGAGCGCATTGTAATTAATTGGAGCTTTGCTCGCAATGCAATCTTAAGCTCATGAATAATGCACAAATCCATTAAGGTCACCGTCAAAGGATACCGATATTTTTTTCAGCATTTTTATACGAAGGAGGATCCTTTGGGGGGATGAAAAAAAATTCAACTTTAAGAGGTTAAACTCAACGTGAAAATGAAAAAAAGAAAATTAATTTTCGATGCTTGAAGGTAAAAAAAACCTTAAATAATAACAGTGATCCCAAAATTTTCATGAAATCCAAAATTTTCATGAAAAAAACGTAAAAAACTTCTAAAAACACGATTTATACGATTTTTTTCATGAAAATTTTGGGTTTTAGGGAAAATTATTGGTAGATTCGTACTCAGGGGATCAAATTACATTAAAATAGACCATTAAGAAATATATTAAAAATCCAAGATTTTTTTGGATTTTATGGAAAAAAAAGTTTTTTCACTCAATCATCGATAACTTTTTTTCCTTTAGGGTTTGGTACTCCACTCTGTGCTCAATCTCTTCGTTATGATTTTCTCTTAAAAATGCTTTTTTGATCATTAAAATCCGATGATTTTTCGATTTTTGGCAGATTTTGAAAGTTGGACCATCGATTTTTGACAATTTTTCCATACATACCCCTTTGCCTCTTTTTTTGCGATTTTTCAAGTGGACTTTCCGGGGAAACTATACGAGATATCGATACGAATCCAACGCCAT
>JAPYZJ010004486.1:0-13540 GCA_030522765.1 Ophioninae sp. B BG-2022a | reverse complement strand
TATGGACCACTAGTCCATATTCAAAACATGCCGGTGGTCCATATTGTAATACACATCCTTTTTGAGGTTAATATCGTTGTTCAGAAAAATATAAAAACTGTAGGATATTTAAAGTTAACATAAGTAATTGTAAAATAACTCACCTTTCACCTGGTTTAATCCACTTTTACATTGAGTATGATCTGTTCAAGCTATAAGCTTATACAGGTAGGTAAAAAATTACATCGCGAGTCGACGAAAACTAAAAATGGCTCCTGTGAATACATGCGCTCTCACTACCGGTCCACAAGCGATTGGCGATCTGCAGGGGAGGTGAAGCTTAGCGTGCACTGATCGCCGGCTCGATACAAAGGACGTTCTTTGAGGAACGCCGGTGGTCTATATTATAGAACCAGTCCATATTTGCCGCACTTACTTTAACAAATGCAATTTTTTTGGCCTTTTTTGCTCAATATCAATAATTGCAACATGTAGGCACTCGAAATATTCACAAAATACTCAGTTGTATTTCTGGAGGAGGAAGAAGAAAGAGTTCAAAAATCATCATATAATAATGTGTACAAGTACCTGGTGGAAAATGAAGAAAGCCCATGGAAATACTGAAAGGAGGAAGGAGTGGAGGGTAAGGATAAAGAATTGTGGGCAAGAATAAGATGCGGAAATGTATGGAGAGCGGGGAAAAAGGGGGAGAAAAATTGGTGGTGCAGGATTTGTGAGGAAAAATTTGAGACGGTGGAGTACCTACTAATATGCAAAAAAAGAGTTGGGAAATGATGCCAAAAGAGGCAAGAAAAGAAGCGGAGGAGTGGATGCAAGGAGTTGACGAGGTTGCGATAAAGGGGGAGATAATCAATATGTTAAGCGGGAAAATAAACGTGGGAATGTGTCGTTACTTCGAGGAAATAGAGACATTATGTGCAAAAATGAAAAAAGAGGAAAAAGATGTGAGCGACAGCGATCAGTAGCGGATAGGATATAGGTTAGAATTTTAGATGTAAGTTGCTAGATGTAAGTTAGTGAATAAGATTGAATGTAAAAAAAAATGAAAAAAAAAGAGATTTAAAAAAAAACTTTATAACAAGTTGTGCAAATAAAACTCTATTATATATATGTACTCAGTTGTATTTTTCCTTGAATAATAGATAATAAAATTGAAATGAAATAGATGTTTAAGGGGGGCTCCCATACAAAAAAACGCCATTTTTTGCCTATTTTTGCTCGATATCAATAAATATCCACTATTTTTAGCACATTTTTTAGCCAAATATTTTTAACATATCCAAATTTCAACAAAATCGAAGGGTATCGCCTGAGGGACATTCCTTGTAAGTAAATGTCCATTTCCAACCCTGAGGGTTCCAATAATTCCCAAACAGTCAAAGATTCCATCAAGTTTCAATGATTCGTAAAAGACCCTCTATTGACATCAAAAAATGGGCAGTCAGCAGATATTCCCAAAAACCGACTATAATAAGATCTAATTCAAGCAGGATTATTTTTTGATGCCTATGACTTACCGAGGTTGAGTTCGAGCCTGGTCGTACACCAGGAGGTCCGGCAAGCCGTTCGATCCTTTTCCGAAACGTGGCGCCAATGAATTCACCTTCTTTTCGATTGTTGATTTTCCGAAGCATATGGTTGTTTTTATTGAAGAACCTGCAAGAGAACAGGTGTTTAAGAGACCCTGTATATTATGACCTTACAAAGTTCTTATCGGGGTCTTTCCGGTTTTCCTTGACGAGAGGCGCAGACGTCCATCTGACGTACGCGAGGTCATCTCGCCGCAAGCTATTGGGGTAAAACCTGTTTTATGGTTTTATGACTGGATTATTGGTATCGTTGACTCTGCGACCTGTTTCAAGGCCTGCACGGCTGAACTCCACGCTATTTGCCACAATACGTAAACTACTTATTGCGCGATACGGAATTTTACGTTTTCATCGACGTACTGGAAGCCTAAGCCTGAGAAGGGGGAAAAGGGCCCTAAGTTTAAGCGGTCAAATATTTTCTATAGCAATTGTAGAATCAATGGGGGTTGCTAGATTTAACATCTGGGGTACGTACAATGGGCAAATTTGTTTTCCAAACAAATAGGCCCCTCGCTCAACTATGGCGCACAAATAAATCCATATTCCATCGGTTTCGGATTCCAGGTGTCCAGAGCCTCGTGCGCCCAACTGTAACAAAAGCCGAGTACCTGGAAACACCGAGGGTCGGTGCATGGTGCATTACAGGTACCATGCGATAAATCCCGAGGTGCGACCGCAATAACCCCAAACAACCAGCCAGTCTAGTCGTTTCGATGAACACTCAAATAGCCATTCTATCTTTCACCTAATACGATTCATAGAATGTCTTTTGGAATTAACGAGCGGGTTTTGGAATTATTTGACCGTAGGGTAATTCTCACTCGGGTAGTTTATTGTTCCGAACTAAACCTTCTTTTTAACTTGAGGGTGAAAAATCTTTTTTTTCGGCATTGGGAAAGTAGTTTTCAAATGTCTTGTTTTGACAATTCATTTTTGTTTCGGACTCGGTATTCAATAAACTTCATTCTCATGTACTCGGAATGTCTTTTTTCTCTGGAAGTTTTTTTTTCGAAGAGAGCTCGAGAAACTTTTGAGAATTTTTTTTTTCAGTCACATGCCTTACGTCTTTGGCAAAGCTGATTTAGAACAGATTTAAACTTACTTCCATTGGAATCTAAAGTTCGACTAGATTCGTCTAGACGGATTCACCCCTCAGTGATAAAGAGCTAAAAAGGATCCTCCAAAGGCGAAGAAGACCCATTTGCGAATTATTTCAAAACCTATGTTTCAATTCCGAAAAAAATAAGAATGAGGATAATTGTTTTCGACTTTTACTGTAATATGTTATGGGCTCTTTGAACCCCATTGCTGGTAGACAGAATATGCCTACTGGAGTGCTCATCGAATTATAGACTGGTTGATTGTTTAGAGTTATTAGATCGTTACCTAGGGATTTATGATACTTCGGGTCGCTCGGGGTTCGATATTTTCAGGTACCCAACTTTTGTCAGGTTTTCGTGCTGGATACTCCAGACAGTTCAAAATAGAGATCGAGGGATCATGGATTTATTTGCGTGTAATAATTTCGAAGGGCCTTAATTGGTAGAGTAATAAATTTCCATTCGCGATTGGCTGGTGAAAGCCGGCAAGTTGGGGGTAGAGTCCATTTGCTTGGTTCGTGGATCGACGCATGCGCGATCCGAACTGTCCCACCATCGAAACCGTATGGAAGGGGTAAGCAATGGGCCAGCGCATACCTGACAAAAGAATTCAAAATGATTGGTTCTCATCGAAGGAAGCATCCACCACCATCATCCTCGATCCAGCGATACCGGATCGCTATATAAAAATTGATAGAACCGCGTTACAGTTGGCAGTCGATGACAATTATCAGTATAATCATCAACTGCGAAATTTCCTCTTCTAAAACCTTCTTTTTGAAATCGCGCAAAGTTCAAAGTAAAAAACTTTGAAAATCGTACATTTGCAAACGACTACGATATCTATCAACGTGAATATGGACATCATGAAAGTGAGAAGGCTGAGTGGTACGTATACAGCATTTGGTATTTTACCGTCGAGCTAGTATTTTCACGTTTGCTAATCTAGTTACCCAATTTTGTATGAAAACAACCTGTCTTATTGATCACCGTGATATGTCTTTCTGGAGAAGTGAAACCAGCATTGGCAACCCAAATTTAAATCCCAAGCAGCTTTTGTCGAGTTTATCCAGTCCGATACCTATTTTTGTCGTCTATGTTAGGATCCTTTGTAAATTTATCGCTGAAAGCACCAAGCTCCCGTTTCGTCCAAAGCGACATCTGTCCAGTATTCCAAGAACGACGTGGTATATGGGAACTATCGAAATGGCAAAGTTGGACACAGTTGTTAATCGATATTTCAGAGTCCAGTACGAGCTCATCCGAGGATGACAGTGATAGTTATCAGCCGGAGTGTTTAGGAAGCCAGAAGTTGGTTGGCTTTAAGAGCATTGGTCAGAAGCGTCAGAGGAGAGATTCTGGTCTAGGATGCGAAGCCTTTGACCAACAATCGAAGAAGTTCAACTCGGAGATTGATTTCGACATGGCGGAGAAGGCTCGTCGGATGATGGAGAAAATGGGATACAAGAATGGTGCAGGTCTTGGGAAACATGGTCAGGGTCGTCTCGAGCCAGTCGAGGCGTCCAAGCAAAAAGGACGTCGAGGTCTCGGACACACCAACGAGCAGTTGAAAGAAGCCAATCTGCGTTGGGACCCAATAGAAGAGACGATAAGTGTGCGAGAGTACATTGAATGGTTGAAGAACGCTTGGGAGCCACCAATGACGAAAGAGCTGAGCGATTGGATAGGCATAGGTCCATGTAAAAGGACCGTAAACGACGAAACGTTGTTCTGCGATCCGGAGATCGTCAGTGGTGTCACAAGCTCAAAATCAATGTTCGAAAATTTCGACAAAAATGAGACGAAACGGGCACGAGCTCGCTCGAATCCCTTCGAAACGATAAAGACCGCGATATTTCTGAACCGGGCCGCGGTAAAAATGGCTAGCATCGACAAAGCCTGCGACTCAATGTTCACCAAGCCAAAAGGTCTGAGAACCGACGAGATCTTGTATTTTGCTGATGTCTGCGCTGGACCCGGTGGCTTCAGTGAATACGTACTATGGCGCAAGAACTGGCACGCCAAAGGTTTTGGATTCACATTGCGGGGCTCGAATGACTTCAAACTGGAAGATTTTTTGGCTGGTGGTCCAGAAACCTTTCATACGTATTACGGACCGAAGGGAGACGGTGACGTTTACGATCCTGACAATCAGGAAGCTTTCGCGAGTCTCGTGATGGATCAAACGGATGGCAAGGGTGTCCATTTCATGATGGCGGATGGGGGCTTCTCCGTCGAAAGCGAAGAGTCGATACAAGAGATCCTATCGAAACAGCTGTATCTTTGCCAATGTCTGATGGGGTTGATGATCGTACGAGAGGGTGGACACTTCGTGACGAAACTTTTCGATATTTTTACGCCTTTCAGCGCAGGCCTAGTTTACATAATGTATCGGTGCTTCGATGAAATCAGTATATTCAAGCCTAATACATCGCGGCCTGCCAATTCCGAGCGTTATCTCATATGCAAGGGAAAAAGGAGTAAAGTTGAAGACGCGGTGGTTTATTTGTCCAGAGTGAATCGGGTGTTGCTTCAGCGGGATGAAGACCGTGACGTCACGGAACTAGTGCCCAATCACGTGCTCTTCGGGGACCAAGAGTTCTTCCGATACTTGAAGGACTCTAATGATAACCTTGGCCGTAAGCAAATCGTTGGATTGATGAAAATTGCCGCGTTTTGTGAAGACACCAGTCTCGTGGAGAATCGCCAAACCGATATAAGGAAAGAATGCCTCGATTACTGGGGTCTGCCGGATTCCACGCGCAACTTACCTCGCAACGAACAACCCGAAGAACGCATCAAAAGACTTATCAAAACTTCCACTTTGCCCAAATTCATCACCAGCCAACCTAACTTACTAAACGCCTCAAACGCCTTCGACAACATTGTCAAAACAGCACACGACTGGTTCTGCGTACCTTGCGGTTCCAACTCTTACAACCCCAATAGCAGCTCCGATAAGCCACCAACTTTCTTTATGGGCATGGGACGAAGGTTCGGTACGTGGCGTCACGACAACGCCAACTGGGAGAAAGTCCGAAATCTCGAATTGCCACGGGACACACTCGTCTATGGGAAACTCGCGTTCGAGTACAGGGGCGAGAGCAAACAACAAATGAAAACCATCGCTCTTCACATATTCGACGCTTATTTCCTCGGGGGCGAAGACGTCAGCGGGAAGTACATACTCGAGAGGTGAGTCGGTTCTTCTGCAGAATATCACATTTGTCTTGAGACTTCAGGATGTCTCAAGATAGCCCTCTCTAATGGCAAAGCAAACTATGTTTTTGACAAAATCTCTCCTTCTTCCGGTACAATAAAAAGCCTTTCTAAAAAGTACATTTCCATCAGTTTTCAAAAAGTAAATCATCAAACGACAAAAGACTTCAATTTCCTTCAATATCCTATGAAAAATTGTATCAGGCATTGCTAAACTAACGATATAGGAAATATTTCTTAACTCAGTTCATCATAAGTTCATTAAAAAAATTGATACCAATTGAACGATGAAAAACCGACGTAACTTTTTGGAAAACCGAATTCGAAAAAACAGTCAATTTCTTTGATCAACCTAATAGAGCAATCATGATTTCCTCTCGAAATGACAATTGACGTGGTAACGTTTCTCTTTCAGGCATCATTTGACGAAACGGTTCGCTGAGGCACTCCGGAAGCCGACCATATTAGGAGCGTCTAACTCTATACACGTGAGAGCCAAAGAAATATATCCACTCTCGAGGAACCTCGCGACGAAATTGAACCTGAAACGGTGCACGATGAAGAAGGGTGATCAGATGATTGCCCACCTGCCGTCCATCAATTCAACCCATCACGACGGGGATCACAAGAATTCCTACTACATCGTGCCCAATAGTGTTATTTTTCTTAAGGCCACAGCACGAAATTGGTCTCGTCATATCAGTCAATCGTCCGGCTATTCCTACTACTTCAACTGCAAGGACAACAGGAGGGTCTACGACAAAGACAGGCCGGCTGAGGCGAACGCTACGTTTTCCGAAACCTTCCAAAATCGTTACCTCTGGGATTGGTCGAAGGATCAGGACCTCACGATAGATCACTTTCTCTCCATGATGTACGACAAGTCCTCGTCACCTCAAAACACCCAGTCTTCAGGGCTTCCAGTTTTATCGCATGTTTAGACCCAATTCGAATAATACCCAATGTGCATAATGCAAATGTATGATATGTATATATTTCATGATAAAGTATTAAAAAGTCCTGCGCCAAAGACCAGAAAAGTACACAGTCGTTTTCTCCAAAACCCTTTATAAACCCAATCGAAAAAATAATCGACCTTATCTCCAAGGTCATTTCAAGGTCAATATGGATGGACCTTATCTTCAAGGTCATTTCAAGGCCAATATGAATGACCCTTTACTTGAAGGTCATTACAAGTTCAACGATTTGAACCTTATTTTCAAGGTCATTTCAAGGTCAATATGTATGAACCTTATCTTCAAGGTCATTTCAAGGTCAGTATGAATGAAACTTATCTTCAAGGTCATTTCAAGGTCAATACAAATGAAACTTATCTTCAAGGTCAATATGAATTAACCTCATCTTCAAGGTCATTTCAAGGTCAATACGAATGAAACTTATCTTCAAGGTCAATACGAATGAAACTTATCTTCAAGGTCATTTCAAGGTCAGTATCAATGAACCTTATCTTCAAGGTAACTTCAAGGTCAATATGGAACCGGAAGTTAGGTTAGATAACGAATAAATGTTCAACGAACACGAAGTTGTTAAAGCAGCTCTTTCCAGATGACCTTAAGTGCTCCGCCGTGTATTTTTTTTCCGTAGCGGAAATTGTTCTCCGAGGATGAAGAGCGAGGGTACAAGGACTGGGTGAACGCGGAAAAGATTCCGCTATAAAAGAACAAACGAGGCGATCGCGGAAGCCGCGGTCGAGGTTATGTCGGACCAAAAAGGGCGCTATTATTAGTGCGCACCGGTAATAGCGCGGGAGAGTAAGCTGCCGTTGGTCAGGCCAACCGCGAGGTTCGACCTTTTTTGGTCCAAGCTTTACCTCCGGCAAGAATACAACCGCAAATGTGATGCGTCGACCGAGAGGGAATCGTTGCAAAAGGGAGAGGGAGCGATCATCAACTTTTCGGCTAAAACTCGCCAACTGGCTCGGTCCACCATACCGGAACAAATTCCATACGGTAATGCGACCGCGAACCGACGGGAACGAAGACCACGACAATTACGCGTGCAATGTTACCAAAAAAAAAAAGCCTAAAAATCAAAAACCCATGACTATTAGGAGCCTGAATAAATTCTCGCTGTTTTCCCATAAATGACGTTACCGCGTGTTTGTGGCGTGTGTTTTACGATATTGCTGAATGGATATTAAAAACAGTGAATACTGTTGAAAATTTGAGAAATTATAGCTTTTGGCCAAATAATATTAGGTGCAGTAAAAAGAAATCCATGACTTTTCGACTTTAATCATCTGTATCTCTCGTTGTACAAGTCCGATCGGGTTACGCTATACGGCGTTGGAAAGATGAGTTTTCGTACTAAAAAAACTGTATCGACTGTTTTGTGATTGGATGACTCGGTTGGTGATTGGTTGATGCCAGAAAATAATGCTTTTCTTTTTACTACACCTGAAATCATCTTCACTTTTATTTATTCATTTATTTTCACTACTTAATTTTGTTGTTTATAAAGATTATTTACTGGCACGTATAAACAATTTGTAAAAACTGCCTATCGATATATATCGTTCAGCTGATGCAATTCAGACCCACAAAGCTTTAAATCCCAAAAACAGCGAGAACTTATTCAACGTCTCGACATTTCCTCTCCACTCAACGTTATCCACGAGACGCCCTCTGTGAGAAAGTTTCGTTTTTCGATTTTGGTTACAAACTTCGATTGCGAAGGCTTGAATTCCGTTCTCGCATCGTCCGGGTCACCGTTTGACCTTGAACTCGTTAAAAGTGCCGAAACACTTGGTTGGATGTGAAAGTGCACTAAACCGATAGATGGCGTTGAGTGGGTTATTTTCTCGCACGAGAAGACGTAATTCCTTGAGATCTCGTGCGACACTGTTAAAACGAATTTTCTTTGCTTTCCAACGAGGCAAACTTCGCCGCCGGCACACGCTCGTACCTTAACACCGTCGTAAACTGCGGCGACGATTTTTCAACCGGGACTATACGAGCGCGTTAAATTACGCGCGTTATTATTCTTGCGATTTAAAGCTGACTGAAACGCCCGGTACTAATTGTTTCGTTTCGTGGATAATGGGTAGGCTGAAGTGGTCTCGCAGGGATTCTTGATTGTCATTTATAAACATTTATATATAGGCAATATAATTATATTAATTAATATAATTATATTTAATCTAATTATATTATGTTACATATAATATAATATAATATATATATAATTATATATTCTTTAGCGACGTATTTTGTATTTGTATAATTTCGATAATTATAAAAATTGTATAATTTGTATAATTATAAAAAGTGTTTATTATAATTTCCTAAAAAATTTGTCACAAAAATGCGTAAGTACCCACGTCACACCGGAAGTATTTTTTTTCGTTTTCTTTACGTGGTTTTTCATCAGGGTTGGTGCCAAATGGAAACACTCGCGAATGCCTGTCTGGCATTCATAACTTCCTCTGTATATATTTACGTTTTCATGCTGACTAAACATACGTGGCGGGAAAAAAAAAAAACTAGAAACTTTCCAAAATTTGAGCGACATTTACTTTCAGGAGCTTGCGAGCATACATCGCGTCGAAAAGTTAACAGCGAAAAATTAAAAAAAAAAAGCGAGGAAAAGAGGAAATCCCGAAGGAAAAGGGGCGGAGTGAAAACGACGTGAAAGTCGAAGCGCGGAATTTTCTTTACCGGATATTCCAACGTGTAGAAACGAGAGAAGAATAAAGCCTGAAAATATGGGCATTTATGATAATGGATGAAAAAGAACGGATGGGGAAAGTGGATCGAGGCAGTTCGCTTTTAAATATTCCAAAAGCTTACTTTTTCGTAATTAATCGCGAATCTTGAATGTTCAAATGTTAGCCATTGGGAGGTTCGAGCTTTTCAACGACAAATATTTTCTTGAACGATGTTTGGGTTTCTGGTTTGTTTGTGCTTGTTTGGGTTTGTTTGTGCTTTTTTTTGAGTTTGTTTGTGCTTGTTTGGGTTTATGAAGGCTTTTTGTGCTTGATTGGGTTTGTTAGGGCTTGATCGGGTTTGTTTGGGTTTGTTTGTCCTTTTTTGAATTTGTTTCTGCTTTTTTGAGTTTGTTTGTACTTGTTTGGGTTTATGAAGGCTTTTTGTGCTTGATTGGGTTTGTTTGGGTTTGTTTGTCCTTTTTTGAATTTGTTTCTGCTTTTTTGAGTTTGTTTGTACTTGTTTGGGTTTATGAAGGCTTTTTTGTGCTGGTTTGGGTTTGTTACGACTTGATTGGGTTTGTTTTCGTTTGTTTGTGCTTTTTTTTTGAGTTTTTTTGTGCTTGTTTGAGTTTATGAAGGCTTTTTCGTGCTTGTTTGGGTTTGTTAGGACTTGTTTGGGCTTGATTGGGTTTTCTTGTGCTTGTTTGGGTTCGTTTGGGTTCCCGAGCACCTCAAGTACGACAATGACAAATTTCTCCTCATTCCTCAAGATGTTGCAATGTACTTCGACAAAAGCTTCGAGATCGACGTGAATGGCAGTTAGTTACTTATAATTAGATATTAAACTACGCACAAAAGTGAATTCTCGTATGTTCACTCATGAGAATTTGCGTGCTTTATGGGAGGTTGAAGGCATTAATTACTACCTGATTTCCATGCACTCCCTCTTTTATCTACCCTTCCCCCCCCCCTCCCCCTCCCCCCGCCCCTTGGCCGTCTCGCCTCCTCTCTATCACTCTCGTTGTCTCTTGCAATGCAGTTTCGAGGTTCGACCGGATGTCCCCGCGGGACAATTAAAGCATGCCGTGACAACGCTTCCTCGTCGAGTATAGAGCCAGTCCCGTCACAGGACGCCAACAACTTGCTTTTCCGAGAGATGAAACCCGTCACTGTTCTATCGTATCTCGCTCGCATTAGTCCCCTGCTGTTCTTGTCCCTCCACACTGCCACGCATCCACCCACACATTCGTCTATACCTGTATACCTGACAGCGATTTTATCCACGGGGACTTCCCGACTGTTAAGTTAGCTTACAACCAAAAACATCGAACCGAAATATCTGCAAATACGGTTTTTCACTTATTTTACAAAACGGAAATAAAAATATAATAAAAAAAATAATTAACCACGTTTTTTAAACTGAGTAGAAATATGAATAAAATTAATTTAAAAAATGACAATAAAATATTAAAACATAGTAACAATTCATTTAAAATTAAATAATAATAATTGTTAGGGTGTATTAGATATTAGCATATTTTTTAGATAATTATCATAATTTTTTTTATTAAAATCAGCTTATTTATTATTTTTATTCGTATTTTATAATATATAATCGAATTATTATTATTAATCTACAAATAAGATTTGGAATACTTTATTCTTGTTTTTGTATATTTTAGTGTTATTTTATGTTTTGTTTTTATGTATATTTTTAATCGGTTTCGAAACGAGGGATACACAAATATTATTAATAATTATAATATTTATTAGTATAATATTATTTGTTATATACATTTATGAAATTTTATTTTATTATTTGAAATCCGATTTTATCTCTCAGTATCATTATCATCATTAATTTTCCCAAAATCCACTGTTCTTATAAATAAAAATAATAACAATTAACAACAACAGTCACAAATAAACAATCAAATGATCGTTAATAACGGAAACAAGTAATAAATAAACATAGAACAATAATAACAATGATCATTTTATTTTTCAATTTTATATTTTCCTTAAAAAAAAAATTGCCGTAACAATACTAATGATAAAAAAGATTGTAAAAAATAAACAAATGATAAATAAATAACGAACACTAACAGCAATGATAATTTTATTTTACGTGATATTCTTTTCATCATAGAATTAAGTGCGTCAACAATACCAATGATAAAAATAGCAACAGTGTGAACAATAACGATAAAGCTCTTCCAACTTTTCAGCGACGTTTTTCGTTTGAGCAAAACTCGAGTCTATCTCCATAATGCGAACGTTCAAAGCGAACGTCAGGCAAACGTGCGGTTCGTGATGTTTTCCCCCCAAGCTAGGAGTACAAGAAAAAAAAGAAAAAAAAACAACAAAGAAGTAAAAAAACAACAAAAAAGAAAAAAAACAACAAAAAAGAAAGAAAACAACAAAAAAGAAAGAAAACAACAAAAAAGAAAGAAAACAACAAAAAAGAAAAAAAAACAACAAAAAAGAAAGAAAACAACAAAAAAGAAAGAAAACAACAAAAAAGAAAGAAAACAACAAAAAAGTAAAAAAACAACAAAAAAGAAAAAAACAACAAAAAAGAAAAAAAACAACAAAAAAGAAAAAAAACAACAAAAAAGAAAAAAACAAAGAAAAAACAAAAAAAAAGCGTGAAAACACATTTTAGGGTCGGGAGAGACCTAGGAGTGGTAGGACGGAGTGTGGAGTATTCCGAGGGACGGAAAACGAGGGGGAAAGCTTTTCGGCGCCACTCCGGAGAAAAGTACTCTCGTAAAATCACAGAGTGGTGCCGCCGTCGCTCGTTCTCGTCGGGTCATATCTCGCGTATACATTCGCGTCCACGTGTATCCGACGGAAGTACACGTGTAAAGTGTACTAGCTCACGCTGGACGTACGTTCATACAGGGGTGGGGAGGGGGGGGGGGAGGGAGAAAACCGGACGAGAGTGGGGTGAGTTGTGTTTGTGGAGGAGAGGAGGGGTTTAAGGGGGAGGGGGGGCAAAGCCCGGTGCAGCGGAAATTAGCATGAAATTTTCTGAAGCAATCAACCAAATGGGTCGCGTGCGACGCTCGACGAAAAAAGAGAGAAAAAAAGAGAGGGGTGCGAGAACGAGGGTGGGGAGAGGGGAGGGATAGAAAAATAAGGAGATGATTCATTTATTTGGGAGAGTTGGGGAGGAAGAGAAAAAGAGAGAAATCGATAATAGAGGATGCTTAGTGTTTGGGTTTGTTTGGGTTTGCTTAGGTTGCTCAGTGCATTTTTGGAGGCTACGATATTTCTTTGAAAAGTGAAGTAAATGTTCAACATCATTTATAGTCCATTCTGTCAGCTTTTGCTGGCACGAACTTTACGAAATTCGTACTTTTGGAATATTCAAATACCGAATTTTGATTGTGCTTCCACAAGTGTATAATATCCGAGAACGATTACTTCGAAAGGACCAAAATAAATATTGACAAATAAACCAATACTTTTCAAGATAAATAAAACAGTCACCCTATTATTTCAACAAACCTCGTATTCACTTCCCAAAAAGGTGAAAGAACCAACATTCGACATTATCAAAATCCTTAAGTGGAATACCCTGCCTCAAGCCTGATTATCAAAAAAGACAACCACGAAAGACGAATTTGTAAACAATTTGGAAAAAAAAAATCGTAGTCAAAAAATTGCTACACGATTGGACTGAGGCTACAACGATACCTATACCAAAGGTGAGTACACACCTCACCGAGTACTCTCAATTTCGTTGATCCGACAGTCACGACTTGCCAATTCTCTCGCACGTGGATCGACTCCGCATTGATTGATCGGAAACAACAGAGGGTAGAGAGGTTAATCATTGGATCCTATCCGACATGACATTCCCACAGGGGAATTATATATCCAGGTATACCGTAGACGCGAATGCGTTTGAAGCTTCGTTCCATTTCCAAAAAAATTTTTTCCATTTTTTTTTTCAAAAA
>JAPYZJ010004485.1:0-13543 GCA_030522765.1 Ophioninae sp. B BG-2022a | reverse complement strand
GCCCATCGTTGAGAGAGAGCTGTATACTTGACTGCTCTCTCTCTCTCTCTCTCTTTCTCTCGCACTTTAACACTCGTTTCTCGCACTCTTCCTTCTCCGCATGCGCGAGAAACGATTTAATCTCGTCCGCTTCGTCCTTGCGCGCCGAAGCGCCGTCGACAGCTCGGACAGTTGTCCCGTTGTTGAAGACGATCACCAAGAGACCCCCATCGCAAGAAACCCCCCGAGAAAGAAAAAGAAAAAAAAAGACAAAAAAAAGACAAAAAAACAGGCGCCGGGAAATCCGAGGAACCAACAAAAAAATTCAAACCTTTACGTTTGCAATCAACGAAAAAAAAAAAAAAACGATATCTGACGAACAGTCATAACACGATTGGGCTTAGTGAACTTTTCGATAATTTTATTGTTAAATGAAATTTTAATTGAGAGACAAACTCGTTGGGCAATTTATTTAAACAACGAATTTGTCTCGTCGAACAGTAAGGATGTTTAGAGAAATCATTTTTTTTTACATCCAGATTCATGAATGAAAAGAAAAACAATAATGGTGGAATAATTGATTTAATTACTATGGAAAATTAATATAATAATATTATCATTATTAAAATTTATATATTAATTAATTTTTTATTTTATTTATTTTTATTATTATATAATTATTATTATATTAATAATTATATAAAATGATTATATAAAAAATTATTATTATTATTATTTTTAATATTAATTAATTTTTTAATTAAATTTATATATTAAAAAATGTATATAAAATGAATATATTATTAACAATAATAATATATTAACAATGTGGTAAAAATGACTACAATTCCGAAAAAAAACCCATTCACAAATTCGCTTAAAAATAAATATTTACAAAAACGAATCAATTCTCAAAACTCTTCAAAAACATGGATCTCCAAAAAACATCAGTATCATGTTTAAATTGACTAAATAAAAAGAAAAACATAAAACTTTCCCCCCAAACAAACAAAAATCCTGTAAAGATCTCCCAAGCAAAGGATGACACTACAATCGATGGTTAAAAAAAAAAAATTAATTGATCCGTTAAAAGTTAAAAAACCGATCGTTCGGAGGGTTTGGTAATTAATCCAAAAGAACCCGGCACTTCGAAAAAATATTTCTTTCCGTGAATGTGAGAACACTGGGGTATATGCGGGGTATATAGATTTCTCAAGGGTAATACGTGTGATTGTGTTGCCGTTCGGTCGTTTCGCCTTCGTTCGGCGGGAACGAGCAGCCGGTGACGATTTCGTAGGTCACTAACGAGAGCCGCTTCACAGTCCCCCGCAATTAGTGGGGATCAGGTACGAGCACGAGATGCTCCGTGACCGGAGTAATGAAAACCGTGAGGTTTTTAACGTAAAAGAGAATTTTTGTATATATATATATATATATATATATGTATAGACATACGTATACAGCTGTCACGCGACGTGTCCGAGGAATAAAAGAAAAGCGAACGTTTCTCATTCCGCTGCTCTCTTTTCTCCCCCCCCCTTCTCCTCTTCGCTATCTCTCTTTCTTTTTATTCCTCTCTTTCTTTCTTTTTATTCCTCTCTTTATTTCTTTTTATTCCTCTCTCTCTCTCTCTCTCTCTTTCTTTTTATTTTTCTCTCTCTCTCTCTTTTTCTCTCTTTCTTGGTTGTTCTTTTTAGCTCGCGATTTTCACGACAATATAATGTCGCGAAGGAGACTCGAGTGTCGCGTACGTGGCACGAATGGCCACGGCTTGGAATCCACCTTAGGGTTCGTTAGAATTACATAGCTGGGACGTCGTCGTCTCCGTCGACGACGACGAATGGTATCAGAGGGGGACTGTATATAGCCACCCTGTCTGTACCTCTTTACTGCCCTCCCTGTCCTTCGATCTTGTCTTTCTCTCTCTCTTTCTCTCTTATATTATTTTATTTTAATTAATATCTACCATTTTTTTTCCTTAATTGTAGTAACTCCATTTGAGGTACTTATTTTGTAAAACTTTTAATTATTTTTGTATTTTTTTGTATTATTTTTATTATTTTCTGGATTTTTTGTATTATTTTTGTATTATTTTTATTATTTTCTGGATTTTTTGCATTATTTTTGTATTATTTTTGTATTATTTTCAATATTGTTAAGATTATTATGTTGCCCGATAGTTAATTCTAGGGCATAATAAAATTTATCATTATCATTATCATCATCACCATCTCTCTCTCTTTCTCTCTCTCTGTCTGTCTCCCTCACTCTCTCTCTCTTTAACCCAAACTGAGTGCATTCCTGCAAGCTACAGTGTACCATTTTTTTTCTCGTGTCATTGAACATCATCCTTCCGTTATCCTTAACCGTAAAACCATAATAATTATTAACGTTATTTTTATAAGTATCGATTCATTAATGCATTTGTTAAATAAATTAGTTGATTACTATTATCAATAGTATTTTTAACTAATTACTTATTCAATCAAATATTTACAATTATTATACTATTTGCACAATTATTAATTTTTATTTTATCACAACTTACGAAAAATAACGAAGTGAACAATATCATTAACATCGTTTTAATTATTATTAATTAACATTATTTACGATCGTTATACTATTTCTCTAATTAATTAATTCAATTTTTATAATTAATAAAAAATCAAAAAAACAAATATTATTATTAGCATTACAACATTATTATTATTTCTCAATCCCATTATTATTTTTTGATAAAAATTATTATCATTGTTGTTATTTTTGAATAACAATTCCAAAATACACAGAACCGTTTAACAAGCCTGCTCTGTACCTACAGTTTGCTGCAGGCCACTCCTGAGGGACTTCGGTCCTAGAGCACGTAATAAACGTTCCTCTCCCTCCCTCCCCACCCCCCCCCCCTCATCGCCCTCTGGTTGCACACACAAGAATGTTATGTCGGTCATTAATGCCGGGAACACATTACAGCCCACAGCCGCGCGAGTGGTATTCACGGAACACTCGTTACCCCCGTACCCCACCCTTGGCATTGAGAGAAAAATTAGTCTCCACCGACTTCTCTCTCGTTCCGCGGCTCCTTCTCGCCGGAAATTGAAACGTTCGGAATTGCACGCGAATCGTGTATTCGCGTGCGTCTTTATCAGCCCCGAGTCGGCGACGTCTCGATCTCGAAGACGTCATAGGCGTGGGGGGGGGGGGGGGGAAGAAAAAAAAAAAAAACTGCGGTAGGAAAAATAAAAAACTAAAAAAATTAAAAATTGGGGTGGGGTAAGAAACTCCGAACTTCGAATGACCAAAAGGCTCAATATCCCAAATTTGAATATTCGGAAACTACAAATTTTGGAAATTTTTGGTTTTGTTTGGGTTCGTTTGAAATCAAGGGTTTAAAATCGAACTAACGAACCCAAACAAACCCAAACAAATTTCGTGCTTTTGCTGGCATGAATTTTAGAAAATTTTTAGTTTCCGAATTTTGACAGCTTTTTGGTCAATCGAAGTTCAGATTTCCTACCCCACTTGCGAAAATCGACGTTTGACGTTTAGAACTTCATTATTGATAATTAATTGAACACCTTTATCACCAAAGCTCCCGAATTATTATTGTTTTTTATTTTTATTTATTATTGTCACTGTATATTTATTATATATATTATTATATTGTATATATTATATATAATATAATAATATATATAATAAATATAATATATATATTTATTATATATTTTATTTATTATAAATCACCGAATAATTTTCTTTTAAAATTTTTATTTATTACGATGAATATTATTATGATTAAATGCATTGTATATTGTCTATTTTCAAACTCGATAAATTTCTAGAAATTTTGTTGAATAATAAATTTTTTAGTACTTTACCTTAAACGAATTTATTAAAAGAATTTATTATCCGAGTGTAGGATCGCGGATCTCGCGCGCGCGCGCTGTCGAACCGACCGATTAATCAATCCAGACGAGAATTTTAATAGCGACGCTCGTACCAAGGGATATACTCGTACACAGGCACACTTTCGTTTCTATAGGTATCCGTGTTCCTTGACCATCTGCCAGAAGCAGCACGCCCCGAATTGCCCAACCATGGAACCATGTAATCCGCGAAGTTCGGGGATCCTTCGTCGTGGGTTAATTAAAAATATACCCTCTCTCTCTCTCTCTCTTTCGCTCTGTCTGACCGCAAAACTTTTTCTCAAGAAGTGCAGTTTTGTGAGTGGGCCACCCGTCGCATTCACGTTTAAGATATGAGTGATTTACAGATCCATAAAATGTTCAAAAAAACTTTTCAAATTTCGAGTTTTCAAATTTCAAATGTCGAGTTTTCAAATTTCAAATTTCGAGTTTTCAAATTTTTAATTTCGAGTTTTCAAATTTCAAATTTCGAGTTTTCAAATTTCAAATTTCGAGTTTTCAAATTTCAAATTTCGAGTTTTTAAATTTCAAATTTCGACTTCAAATTTCAAATTACGAGTTTTCAAATTTCAAATTTCGCCTTCAAATTTCAAATTTCGGCTTTTCAAATTTCGACTTTGGATTTGTTTGGGTTTTGTGTGGATGGCGATTGTTTTTTTATCTAAATTTTTGTTAATGCAATTGTTCGGGTTTGTGTGGGTTCGTTTGGGTTCCCTATGGTTGGTGAATGTTTTGCTATCGAAATTATTGTTGAAACAATTGTTTGGGTTCGTTTGGGTTTGTTTGGGTTTCTTTTATTTCGCGGTTGTTTTTCTATCGAAATTCGAAGAGGACAAAATAGATATTGATGAATAAGTAAATATTTTTCGAGAAACATAAAAAATGACCTTATTTTTTTTAACAAACTTCGTATATATATATCTATATATATATATATATATATGTGTTTAAGTGTGTATGCATGTATAGGGGGCGTTCTTGTAAGGAAAAAAGTTAATAATCGCGGTTTCTCACACCTCACGTTCGACGCAATGCGACCGACGTTGGTTCCGGATATAACGACTCCGTCGAACCAAAGTAACCCGCACGGAAGAGCCGAAAATTTCGCGGTGGCGTGAAAATAAAAATGAAAGGCACACAGCCGGATATCCTGCACTACTACAGAATCCTTTTTCTTGTTTTTTTTTTTTTCTTTGAGAAGTACAAGCAGAAGAAATACATCGCGTGTTGGACCTTTCCGGCCGAAATATCGACGAGGAATAGCATTTACATATTTAGATTTTCTGTTTCGATGAAATAGTTAAAAAAAGAGCCATAATGAATTTATGTGATAAAATAAACGACTCGTAATGGAGATTTTGCAGATTTATGGGTTTCGTTATATATTCTTATTAAACAAATCTTAAAATCATATTTACGTAGAGAATTTTTATACATACGTTATGATATATTTTAATGTAATAAAAATGTATAATTATTATATAGTATATAAATATAAATATTCGTAAATTCAAAAGTGAAATATTTGTATGTGAATAATATAATACTGAATTTAAAATAGAAATTAAAAAAAAATAGATAAATTGGATTGTTTAAAAATATGTAAATATTTGTATTAACCTATTTTTACTCTTTTACTTTTTTTATTTTATTTAATTTCATTTACATATAAATATTTTACATTAAAATTGATAAATATTTCTATTTATGTATTGTGTAATAATTACATATTTAAATATGATTATAATATTCGTATAATAAATATACACAACTTTATTATACAACTAATTCATGAATGCAAATATATATATATATATAAATATTTATAAATATTTTAATATTCAAATCTAATATATCTTTTCGTTATCTTTAAATATTATTTATATAATTCTACCTACATTTATTAATACCTTACACACGTGCATACAAACAATGACATCTCCAATAATTTCGAGTACATACCCACGTTTCACCAATTTCCACAATTTGTTTATTTCCTACGTATCGCAAAAAGCAGATATATATCGTTTGGAAAATATAGCGATTACGAGAGGATAAAAAAAGTATAGGAATATAGGATGATCCGTGGCAGAGAAATTTGGCTGGCGCCACTCGTTATTTATACGAGCATTGAAAGGAGCAGGGGGTCGGAGAAAAGGAAGTTTGAGGAAGGGAAAGGGGTTTTGGACGAAGAGAAGGACGAAGAGAAAAATACCGAAAGAGAGAGAGAGAGGGAGAGAGAGAGAGTTGGGTCCGAGAGGGTGGCGAGGAGACGCCGAGACGCCCACTAAATTATTATTTGTTCTTGGCGAGCCATAAACGCCTAAATTATACCGTGGCTACCTTCGGAGGGGCCCCGAGGGCCCCGCAGCGCGAGAGAGCGCCTCGGCGTTGTACCTCTCGTCCTCGTTTTCCTTCTATCCTTGTATAAGTCTTATCCTCCACCTTTTGCTCCCGTCCGTACTTCGAGGCCCTCGGGAACTGAGAATTATTCGGTTCTCTCTCTCTCTCTCTCTCTCTCTCTCTCTGTGAATGTTTTGTATTTTTCTATTCGAATGTACGAATAGTCGGAATTAAATAAATAGTTATTCGGAATTAAATAACTATAATAACTATAAAATAATTAAATAACTATAATAACTATAAAATAATTAAATAACTATAATAACTATAATAAATAACTAATAATAAATTTAATTCCGAATTACTCGAAGTTTAGGACTATTCCTTCTCATTGTAATCGTTAGGTTTACTATATTTTTATTTTACTTTATTTTTATCTCATCTTTACTTTTATTTTCTTTCTTGTTTCTTTATTATATAACATTAGCTTTATTATTATCATTCTCTGTTTTTATTTGCTCATTCTGTTATCTTTAAGTTGCTATCATTATATATTTCTGTACTTATTGTCATGTTAAGTTTGGTTTAAGTTTTATGTTTTAAATTGTTATTTTTTTCTTTTGCCCGAAAGTTGCGACTGGGGCATAATAAACTATATCATCATCATCATCATCATCTTTCTCTCTCTCTCTCGTTGAACCTCACGTCGTGACAAAACGCGGTTTCTCCAACGGTTTCTTCGATTAGTCCCATGGTGATCGAGGGCTCGATTGTTTCGACCGCGAGTGAATAAGATCCGGAAATACTTCGAATATCTTTTCTCGTTCTCGTTCGATAGATATTTCGATATACATAAATTTATTAGAAGAAACGATAATTCCTCGTTCCGGATATAAATATCGCTCATCTTTGGATCGAATCATCTTTTGAATAATTTTTTTGATAATTGGAATTGAAGCATTCCCCTTGTTAACCGGTTAGAGACTGAGTTTTCGAAATTCAAATTTTGTGTTTTTATCTTTATATTTGGGTTGAATGACGACCAGTTAATACGATGACGACGAAAAAAAAATTCAAAATCTCCCAATTTTTAATTTTAGACTGTTGCCATATGGCAACTCTAGTGTTTAATGGGTTAAAATGTTATTAAGAGATAAAATAAAGTACTAAATAAAATTAGTCAGAGCAAATTAAAGATGAGAGAAAATTAATGATAAAGAGAAAATTGGGAAGAATTTGGATTCCAACAAAAACGTATGGAAACAAAATTAACAAAAAGTTAACCAATGATCGATCGGATTAAAAACTACAACGAAGAAAAAACCAAAAAAAAAAACAAAAAAAAAACAAAATTCATTGCAACAAAAGGAGTTACGGAGAGATAAAGGGAGCAGAAAAATACTCGCGTTACGGCAAGCATACGGATGGGTAGAGTCGTTTCGCGTTAGCTTGAATGAAAACGTTCGCGGACTCGAATGAATGCTCGCTCTCTTCGAAATAGCCAGAGTATAGATATATACCTATATCGTACTCTCGGGTTCTCACGTCTGGCATAATAAGCCCATAGACTACGTACACTCATCCTCAACGAAGAGTACACACCTCCGTATCTACGACTTCGATATATGCATCCTATATACAGGGTGGTCCATTCATCAAGAACAGCCAAAATATCTCGATTCCAACCAAAATTACGAAAAAAAACATTGAAGAGATAAAAGTTTCGAATGGCCAAGATGTTATAACGAAAAATTATTTTTCCTCAAGGTCATAGCTTTCGGGTTCTCAAGGTCATCGACACTTTTTCAAAGGTCAACGTATACTTTTTTTTACTGGAACATTGTAGCTGACCTTGAGACGGATCCAACGACTACCATGACCTTGAAGTTATTTTTCACTCAAGTACTTTCAGGAAACAACAGTCCTTGATGACCTTGAATCGATCGGGTCGTTGGATTCGTTCGAATATCAGGTACAATGGCTCGATTATTAGACAATACTTGGTCTCGTGAGAAAATTTGTTGATGACCTTGAACGACCTTGAGAGATGACCTTGGGGACCGGTGACCTTGAGGAAAATTAATTTTTTTTCACTGTAGCAGAACTTCGAATTTTATCTAATTACGTGAGATTGATGATGTTGCTTTGAAGGAAATTGAGATTTTGGGTTGTCGCGTTATATGGATCACCCTGTATAATGTATATATATATTTTTATCAATTTCTGATTCACGCTATATCTAGAGTATTTCGCATTGAGTCCACGATCATTTCACTGGGGTTTACGTATGCCATCCCGGTCTTCTCGTCAGGGCAGCGGGGGCGGATACCGTGAGAGGTGAAAGGGCCACCCTGGGTTCGTCAATGTGTACTTTTCAGCGTGAAATAGGCGGAGAATGAGACGAAAGAAGAGTACACGTACGTATGGGGAATTCTAGATGGAAATCGATCGAACCCAGAAAAATAAAAAAATCGAATTCAAAATCAAATAATCCGAGAAATTTGAAAATTTGACGTATTTTATAACAAATCTTGAAAATCGTACATATATATACCCAACCCTATAATTTTCTTCGGTTTTAATTTGAGATGTAAATTGCTCGATATTGACCATGTGATTTTTTTATTGTTATCGATTTTTAAAAAATTTCTGAGTTTTTTGAGATCTCCTGATGTTGATCTTCGGCGTTGCAATTATTTTCCTGTTTTTGGAAATTACGGAGATTTCTTCGGAGTTTGCATTAAAAAAAAATTGAAAAAATCGTGGACCGGAAACGAAGTGAAATTTTCGCCGATTTTGGGATACGAAATTCCAATCTACACCGATTAATGACTACAATTTCATCAAGAATTTTTATCAAATAAAAAAAACTTAGAAACCATTTTAGGCAACCGGAAACGGTTCGAAATTCTCACCAATTTTGAGGTCCAAAGTTCCAATCCTCAGCAATTTTGACCGCAATTTTACCAAGCATTTTAATCATTGAGTATTTTATCAGCTAAAAATTCGAATTTCATACCCCAACATTTTACCAATCATTTTTGCCAAACCCAAACAAAATTAGAAACGATTTTTCCGAAACCGGAAACGAGTCGAAATTGTCAATAAATTTGTCTTTCAAAATTCCAATCCCTACGAATTAATGACTATCAACAAAGAGACGATTCGTCTCGAAACTGCTCGTGGGAACCCAGGCAGCATGAGGTGTGGAAAAGCCACTAGATATATTCTAGAGTTTGGGTTGAAACGAGGGTTGAAAACGCGAGAGGATTTCCTCGCGTGTGCGTGTTCACTTCCGTGTGTGGGTTCGTTGGATATAATGAGGGAAAGAGGGTAAACTCGAAGAGGAGTAGGAGGGGAGGGGGGAGGGGACGAGAGGAAAAGAGGGGAAGGTGAGATTACCTCGGAAGAGGAACGAGCCAGATCTCTGGCGTAACAGCTTTCTATTTGCATACTACCCCCTTTTCAGCCTCGCCCTTCGACACCAACGGTATTTGCATTGAGAAATTGGCCGCCAACTACGCCACGGCTATTTCGCTTTTCCTCACCACCATCGTCTTTACTCTCTCCATTCCTCTAGTCACCCTTCAACCAAACGTATCTCTCGGCCAGATCGAAAATACAAAAAAAATCATGAAAATGAAAGGACGATAATAAAAATCGTGATATTAATGATTTTTGAAGTTTTTTTTTTATCCAGTGCCCAGAAGAGTCTAAATTTGATTCGATAAGTTTTAAACTCGTGGAAAAAAATATGAGAGATACTAAAATTGAGAATTGATAACATTTTTCATTTTTTTTTTTTCAATCAAGTGTTACGAAGGATCCGCAAATTTGAATGATTAAGTCTTAAGAATTAAAAAAAAAGTAATTAAATTAAATTAAATTAACAAAATTGAATTAAATTGAATTAAATTTACAAAATTAAATTTAATTAAATTGAGAAGAATTAAAGATAATTGAATTAAAAAAATGTAATAAAGTTAGATTAAAAAAAATAAATCAAATTAAATGTACAAATTTAAATATAATTAATTTTCACGAATTTAAAATAAATAAAAAAAACGAAAGAAAAAAAAAGCCAAACAAACCCAAACAAGCCCAACCAAATCCAAATCCGATTGATAGAATCTTCTCACAAAGAAAAAAAAAAACAAAAACATAAATCCCCAATACAAAATTGAAAACAGTTATTCAATTTATTCCACCACAACCCTTCTACACCCAAACAAATCCGCACTCGACTGAACTTCGAATTTCTGAATTTCGAATCTTCCATCGAGGAGAAGAAAATTAAAAAAAGAAGATAATGAAGAAAATAAAAATAAAAAAAAACTTCCAAGCGTCCAAACGATCGAAACGCACGTTCGACCGATCAGCCCGAGTGTCGATGAATTTCTTGGTGCCCTCCGGGGCTCTTCGCGTACTTTGTATATACGTGTAGGGGTTGCCAGATCGAACCAAGTGTAGCAGGAACGTCGGGCAGCGAACGAAGGAAGGCAACGAGAAGGGATTAAGTGCATGCCCAAGAGATAGGAGAGAAAATAAAGGAAGGGTGAAGAAGGGTTTCAAGGCAGGAGCTTCGTTGTACATAGATACATATATATACATATATGTTCATTTATATATACATATGTAGATATATATGCCCCTAAAAACATATATATACCCCTAAAAACATATATATACCCCTAAATACATATATATTCATATATATACATCTATATGAATATATATATGTTTTGCACGAACATATATGTGTCTATATGTGCGTACGTGTTTATCTGGGAATTGCGTGGTGCGAGAAAAGGAAGGAAGAATAGGGTGAACCGAGAAGGAGGAGAGAACTGGTGGGAAGAGGTGCCCATGAAAGAGGAAGAAGAGGGAACTTGGCAGCAAGCAGCAACCCTTTGATTACCATCTCTCTCTCTCTCTCTCTCTCTCTCTCTCTCTCTCTTTCTCTCTCTCTTTCTTTCGGTCTCTCTCTCTCTCTCTCTCTTGCGCAGACTACACAAGTATAAAACACACAGCAGAAGGCGAACCTTCGAACGTCACGTCTTCATCGGGTTCATTCGAGATTTAACCCCTCCCCCTCACCCCCGGGCTTTCTGACCGCGAAGAACGTTTTATCTCTTTTTTTTTTCATTTTTTTTTTCATTAAAAAAATTTTTTTTTTTTTTTCATTTTTTTTCATTTTTTTCCTCGTCCCACTTTGCCCCCTTTGGACCGTACGTTTTCGTCAAAACTTTTTTTCGACTTCGACGGATTCGGGTTTTTCGTTGTTTCGCGTGTTCAACCTCGGAAAACGTGGGATTCCGGAAGTCATTCGGTATTTTTTCTTTTCGCTTTTTTTTTTATTCGTGTGCGGTTATGATTTATTTAAAGTGGGAATGATTATTGGGTCAGTAAATAATTAAATTGAAATTGCAATTTTTATTTAATTGCTTGTTGATCCAATAATTGGTACTTTTTGGCAGACGATAAACATTTACTGGATTTTTTCATTTTTTTGAAATAAATATCAGTACTAAGATTTTCAGTGAAATTATTTGAAATTAAATTACTGTTGAATCAAATTAATTAATAATGTACTAAATCCATGAAGTTACGATTTTTATTCTATTATTTCATTAGTCCAATAATTAGTAATTATTGCCAGCGAATAATCATTATTTACTGAACATTTATTCAAAATAATTCCATTTTTTTCGAAATAAATATCAATACCACCATTTTCCCAAAATTCCCTTCGTCAAAACAATAACATTTATCAAATCACTTAATAAAAAATCTCAATCGGTATATACTCATCAAGATAATTTTTTCCATTCAATTCCAATCAACAAATGAACCACTTAATTAATTAATAAAATAACCACAATATTTTCAACTCACAATTTTATGAATCTTTACCTATATTTTATCGGTGTATCAACATTTATCTGAAATAAACATCAGTGCAAGAATTTTTATTAAATATCTTTCTAATTAATAATGTTCATTAAATCAATTGATTAAATAAATGTCGTTTATTGGCATTTCCCTGTCGGTATTAATTACCAGCTCTGCAGCGTGGGCTATGTACATTAACCCGTACACAGAAACGTATAGACGTATGTTATATCTCGTACTGGGCAGATAGCTGGTGTGCCTATAATCGGCCATTATCTATTCACGCCACTGGCACACACCAATATAAATGCTAAGTGGCAGGCGTCGTATGTGCCTGATAGGTGGTCGCTGCGACTGCGAACACGCGCACTCAGACATATGTATACATATATATATACATATTAGGCGTAGTAAAAAGAAATCCATTTTTTTTTCCAACAGATGGCTTTAGTTATCTGTATCTCGCGTTTTATAAGTCCAATCGGATTACACCAGATGAAGTTAAAAATATGTCATTTTTTACTGAACTAACTTTTCCGACAGTTTTGAGTTTGGATGACTACAGAAAATAATGGATTTCTTTTTACTACACCTAATGTATGTTTATATCTAGAAGTAAATATATTATATATCTATATATATATGTAAAATAATAGAATTAAATTATATATATATATATATATATATATATATATACGTATTAGCTGTAGTAAAAAGAAATCCATTATTTTTGTAATAGATGGCTTTACATTTCTGCATCTTGATAAATTATTAAATTTTATTTCTAATGCTTTCAATCCCTGTTAATAATTATTTATATTCTACTTAAATTAATTACGTGAACTCGAATTAATTTATCCCTTATTTTCTCGATTATTACTCCATAAATTATCAGATATTGTCCTAAATATTAGTAAATTCTATTATTAATATATAAATTACAACAATCGTTTTCATTATTTTTTACATTTTTCTTTCGCTCGTCACGATTATTTAATGAGTTATTAAATTAATGTAATAATAATTCTCCTTAATTTTCGTCGTAATATTATTATTATTATTATTATTATTATTGAATTTTTATGTAAAAAAAAGTGGCCGGGTAAAACGTTGGGGCGCGCACGCGCCGATCTCACGAACCGCGGACGAATTAATTCATGCCTCGTGTCCGAAACTCGATCGCGATTAACGAGAGCGAGAGAGACGGTGAAAAAGAAGGAAAGGGGGGGGGGAGGCCGAATGGGCCGTGGTAACGCAATGCTTTTTTTCTTCGTTTTTTTTTTTTGTTTTTGTGTCGTTCCTCGATGTTCGCCCCGCGAGATATCCGCTTCGTGATCATTCGTGGCTCTCTTTTGGGCCCTCCGGCTCGGATGTATATTCGCTGAGCGCCGGATCGAAAT